>JAZHYW010013128.1:0-24082 GCA_037355805.1 Ixodes ricinus | reverse complement strand
AAAATCAAAAGGGAGAGTGGATGTAGTGTCGCGAAGCGACACGCCTCTGGCAGTTGTAGTTGTGGCGCCTTCCGTGAGATGGCACCACCACCTCGTCTCTGTACAGCATTGCACGGGACTAGTAAAGTTCATTCTGTTTCTGGTCGGCACACCGTCTGGTCCTTGTCTGGGTTTCTTCCCTTCCGCAGCCGTTCGGCCCGGAACACAACACCTATGAACAGAATTCAGTTTCTCTGCTAGATTTAGCGAGAAAACTGGCGTCACGTGCGGATGGGGAGGAGGAGGAGGAGGAAAGGACGAGGAGGAGGGGAGAGACGAGGGGCTGGAGGAGGAGGTGGAGGAGGGGAGCACCCTACCCTCCGTTCCCTCCCCTCCTCCTCCCTCAAGAGCTGCGCTCTAATTTAACGTTAAAGAGATTTGTAGAGGGCCTTTAATATTTTTCTGGAAACAAACCTGCTAAAAATGAAATAATAAAAATACAGCCTGTATAATTTCTTATAGACTAAAATGCGGCGCTGACATCACGTCGCTGTGGCGGTGCTGATGTTGACACAGCAGCATGCGCAAATCCTTTGGCTCACGTGAATCTGTTTTTTCTTGAGAATGTTTAGTGCCCATGCTGGCAAACGTGGGCTTGTCTGTAAACATCTCCGTGGCGCCAGTGTAACTTGTCGCGAAATAACCAACCTTTTGAACAGTCTTCATTTGGCAACTCCTTCATCATCTTAGTAATTCCACGCCGCAACCTCGGAGCAGCTTTCCAAGGTTGACTTGGCTTGGATAAGACGCAATGGGTCCCCTGAACAACAAAAGCGAGTAAAACAAAAGTCACTCCAAAACATTGAGCGTTGTATACCGGACAGCAATAAAAATGGTTACTGTATCTTGGTGACGTTGCAAGCGCGAGATGCTCGAGGCTTTGCGTTGCGGTGGAAAAATCTCTTCTAAAACTCTTGCGTAGCAGTGCGCTAACGCAAGCGCTAAATCTCATGCTAGGTTGCGCAAAAATTCGCACACGTTATTGTAAGCCTCCTATGTGTGCGGAAACCTCGTGCGGGATTCTTGTACAAGCACAACAACACTCTCTCCGACAGTGTGGGCAGACCATGCATGGTTGTAAAAGTTACGTCAAAAATATACCTAAGAAACAGTTACAGTTACTCGTACGAAAAGGTAGCTAGGTACTCGCTTAAAATGTTACCTAGGTACATGCACAGTTACTTCAGAGATACTGGGCAGTTTTAAGAATAGCGGACGTTAAAGCTTTGCGTACGCAAAGAATAGCGTTGTCGCCACTGCGCATGCGCCGAACGCTAGCCACGTTTTGCGCTTTGCGTGCGCTATTTTAGCATACGCTATTTTTCGGAAATTGCGTGCGTACGCAAAAAGTCTTTGCGCTTCTTTAAGATGGATTCGTGATGAGAAGTTGGCTAAAGCCAAGACGAGCAGAGTTAAAAAATGGCGGCTGCCAGGACCATAGCTGCGGCCGCTTTGGTGGCGTCGTGAGCGCGACCTTCGGCGGCATCCTCGCGACTGCGATTTTCAATACTGGACGACATTGCACTCGGTTTAGAAAACCCAGTAAGGTGGGCAACGATCACCGGCAACTTGATGCTTGCGACGCGCGAAGATTTCTCGGCGAAAATACGGTGTGCGGAGTCAGTACAGGAGACCCTCTTGCCGAGACAACGCAGGCGGACACGACCGGTCGACCGCTCGCGTCGCATTCTCATGTTTAAACAAATCGAAAATGTTACTCTGGACAGAAAGAAAACTTGTTTTCTTTTCTCAAGTTACAGCATTTTCAGTATGACATAAAAATTGTGACTATCTTGGTGGCGTTGCAAGCGCGAGATGCTTGGGCTTTTGCGTCGCGGCGGAGAAACGCTATTCTAAAACTCTCTTGCGTAGCGTGAGCCAACGCAAGCGCTAAATTTAGCGCTACCGTGCGCTAAAATTGCGTACGTTAATGTAAAACTCTTAGCTTTATTTATTTTCCCCAAATTTGTCAGAATATATTCTAAGCCAAGCTTTTTATACTGAGGATACACACAAACACGAGTTCGATAAATGTGCTTTATTGGTGTCAATGCGATGTCCACATCGGAGTTGAGTCCTCACGTGCCTTATCCCCACGCTCCAATAGGTTCACCAAAGCCACAGCTTCCACTGTTTACTACGTCACGCCGAAACCGCCGAAACTCGCTTGTTGACGTTCTTGCCCACAGAGACGGTGCTGACGTCGACGGGCCCAGAAGATGTCGGCCACATGAAGAAACGCATGAGTCGAGTGCATATGCACCTCACCTTCGCGACGACAAGCAAAAAACTTCAAGCTTCCTCGTTTTAGAGCGCAGCTCTTAAGTACTGACCACACTAGCGTGAACGGCGCCGCCGGTCGGCGCCGCCGGGCGGCACCGCTGTCCGGCGTTTCAACGCGAGGAGTCCACATTGGCCTCCGTTTTGCGGGCGTCATGTGACAGCACTGGCTCTCGCGATCGCGCCTCCCGTCGGATTTTCCGCTCTTTCGTCGTCTGCTCTTCGTTAGATACTTCCGTTTCGGCTCTCATCTTTTGCATATATCAGCATCGAAACCGCACGCGCTGCCTACATGGTAGGTGTCCTTGATGACCTGGTGATCAGCGTGAATGTGGTTATCCTAGCCTGCTCGTTGATATTGCGACGTCGCCGCGCTCTGAACGGAAGGAGGCACGGGTTTTGGGTCCGGCCGAGTTGGTTCTACCGAAACACCGAAGGACAGGTCAGTGCTTTGCTGCCCTGGCCGCCGGCGCGCCAGAGATGAAGGCTACTTTCGAAAGTGTCACCAAATCAACACAACATCCGTCACAACATAGACGACATGCAACAAGTGCCACGGAGAAACTCACTTGTAATTCCGAATTCCTCTTCTATAATTTCCCAGCGGTTGTTCTTAGCGTCATTATCTAGGTAGTCTGGATGCGTCTTGTCATATAAAAAGGGAAACAGTCGCACAGTTTCAGGGAACCGCTCCGTTGGGGAAGGCATCGTGGGGAAATAGGGATAGCAGACGACACGAAACACGCCCTTCGGAACGTGAAAGACGCGCGGAGGACCGGTTTGAGCGTTGCCATGGCATCGCAACGTCACTATCTACGCCACCTCCCATTGGCTCCTCTCTTCTGCGGCGAGGAGCGGCGAGCTCTGAACCGTCGCAAGGAGCGGTTGGCTCTGCGGCGCTGTACGTCGCGCCGCTGAAGCCGGAAACTGGTTTTGGTCGGCAGCCGGCCGCGCCGACCGTCGCGCCGTAGGCCTCCGCGACGCCAATGTGGTCGTGCCTTTAGGCGCCCGTTTCCAGATTGAGCGGCGTCGCCGTTGGCGTCGCCATCGGCGTAACCGCGCGATGACGATGACGATAAGGATGACATCATCACGATGACGTCATCGTCATCGTCACTGATGACGTCATCAGTGACGATGACAATGACGATGACGATGACGTCCGTGACCACTGGTGACGTCACTGATGACGTTACTGGTGACGTCACTGATGACGTCACCAATGACGTCATCGATGATGATGCTAAAGTCCCCGCGAAATTTAGCAGAAAAAATTTCCGCGCTGAATCTAGCGGGAAAATCTCCCCCGCAAAATTTAGCAGCAAAAATTTCTCGCTAAATATAGCGGAAAAAGGTTTCCCACTGAATCTACCGTAAAAATTTCCCCATTAAATTTATCTAGAAAAATTTCCCCGCTAAATCTAGCAGAAAAATTTCCCCGCTAAATTTAGCGGAAAAAGTTCCCCGCTAAACTTAGCGGCAATAATTTCCCTGCTAAATCTAACGGAAAAATTTGCTCGCTAAATTTAGCGGAAATAATTTCCCGCTTAATTTAGCGGAAAAAATTTCCCCACTAAATCTAGTGAAAAACTTCCCGCTAAAGTTAGGAGAAAAAAATTGCCCCGCTAAATCTAGTGGAAAAAATTCCCCGCTAAAGTTAGGGGAAAAATTGCCCTGCTAAATTCCGGCCAAATTTACACGCGATGCTTTCACGAAAGATGTGCATTTTCTGCAACTTGCGTTAAGCACACGTCGATCCACATCCATGTTAGTAGTGGGGGACTTTCCACCTTCTCCCCTCAGTACCCTTCCCTCCTCCTCAAGAGCTGCGCTCTAATTCGGCGTCACAGGGGATTGTAAACGTCTTTCATTTTTTTTTCTTTCGTTCGTCATAAGAAAAACTAAGCTTTTTTCTTTCGGAAATTTTTCACTTTTGATAACCGCAAAATTTGAATCCGAGTTATTGAGTGGAAACTGTATTATATACGGGCGATGTTACATTGCTTTAGGATTGTAATTATATTTTATTTTCAATTATATTTTGTATTGTATCTATGGCAGAAAAGAGCCACCACCAGGACAAGATACAGATAGCAGCAACTGCGCACATCTTTCAAGTTATCGCCTCCCTTGTATAGCTGTCAGAGGAGCTTCAAACACGCGATGAAGTCGCTTTTGGTTTGAGATAAAGGAAGCCGGCCGCTATTTTCCCTGAACGGAGTTCCGAAGCGATTCGATAAATTGGTGTCGCTAGAACGGCATCGCTAATCCACCGTTTGCTCAAATGAACATCGCCATTTACTAAAGTGTCGTTCGATGAAACATCATGGGCGGAGCTTCGTTCGTTAAAACGTCCTTCAATCAAGTCAGTGCCTTCCAGGTCGTACACAACTCAACATTAATCACGGCACATGGTAACGTGTTAATACATCAAGAGTTATAGTTTCTACCATTTTGACGGAGTGAATAGAAAAGTTCATGTAAAAAGTAACTTCACTTAGTTATGAGTCGCTGGAAAATGAGCTTAAGATAAAGATACAGATAAATGGAATTTTTTAGGTTTGTACCTCAGGGACAACATAAGTACCCAGATACCGATTTTCAGTTACTTGTACGTAGGTACTTTACAACCCTGGTGCAGCCAATCTTTCGTATAATGTATAAGCAGCGTACGGCGGCTTTACGTGAGGCATAGGCTCTCCCGCATAGACCCTCTTCATAGGAATACTTCAAACACTCACATGCTTCGAAGGGTCTGCAGCAACCTGCTACTGTAACCAGAAAAGCGATGGTAATGAAAGCCATCCCAAGGCTTCTAGGAGGGTACGTTGGCATTCTCAGTGACTGTGCGTGACGCAGTAGACACTTAAAAACTGCTCTAGTTGCTGCCGCTATCGACGAATGCTCATTGAGTCGGACGCCCTCGACGCGTTGTTTAGCTATATTTTACCGACGCGGTGCTGTGTTTATACAGAAGATGTTAGAGGACATACGAGCGCCACTTCCTGAAATCCATGTCCCCGCTAGCTACGCGCACTCCAAAAGATTAATTAAAAAACAATATTGACAACAACCTTCCAGCTGCGTCCCTTCTCGACCCAGTGTCGGGGTTTTAGTGAGATACTTGAACACGTGATAAATAAATAAAAAAAAGGTTTGAAAGCAAGTACAACAATACAAGTAAAGGAAAATTCCAGTCAAATCAATCTAATAGGTATAGTTTAAGGAAGAAATCTAGTTTACGATACCTCGCTTCACCCCAAGTGGGAGCGCAGTCAACGCTACTATAGTAGCTGATAGGTTAATAGATGCATGGCGTGGCGAAGTCCTTGCATCTCATTATCGTGGCCCAACATATTCAATTACAGCGTCATATGATAAGACCACGAAAAAAAAACAAATTTCGAAGCTAAAACCTTGAACATATTAAGCAGCGCCCTTCGTTTCTTCAAGGCCTATTTTACAGAATCCTCTTCTGCCGGGTGAAAAACCGCTTCCCAGTTTCCTTCTCTCCATTCCAAATCACACTACTTTCTCCGCCTCTCATCACAGTAGCGGGTCTCTGTTCGTAACTCCCACTGATCTCTATTGTAGTGGGCTGGATCGCGGATCGAGGCTTTTCTTGCTGGGGTCGGGTGCTACCACCGGCAGTCATTACTGGACACCAGCTAATGCATGGTACTCTATGGGAAAAACGAGAAAAAAATGCCGTTTCCCCCATTTCTAAGCTGTTGTCGGCACTGAAACTTTCGGCTGCTTTTCGGGAAGCCTGTCGAATAGCTTGTGCACAAACGTTAAAACTTACTGCCCTCAGAGTTCTTATAAATAAATGTCTTGTGGCCAAGAGTGACTCCTCTGGGAGAAATATGCGGTGAAGCTCAATGAGACGAGGGTTACCCAGAGTAACCGCGGAGTCGGTGGTGGTTTCTATGAGTTGGGTTGAGCAGACGACAGCTTGAAGGCTTTGGTGCGCGGAGTTCGCTCACTGCCGGAAAGCCGCTGTCAACATGGAACTTTTTCGACATCCATCAACTTCTGCGCTTCTCGCAAAGACGGTCTTATTGACGGCAAGTTGCTTTGTTTACTCCAGTACAAGAGCAAACTTACCAACTCAGCCGTGAGAGCTCAGGTACGTTCGATTTTTTAAATCGGCGTTTGAACGATTGACAAATATCGATTCGATCTCCTAACACCCGATATAATGATCGGAGCACATCATGAAATACTCGCATTCCAGCACAGGGTACAAGCTTCAATATTCCTACTTTTGTGTTTCTCGAATAGACTTGCGTATATTGCCTGGTGTGAAGTGTTTGACGCCATGAATTCTAAAACAAACCCTCTGGCATATATCTTTGTACATCCGATTTGTAAAACGTTCAAAACTTTCTATTGTGTCACAACACTTAGCAATATTTGCTCTAAAGCCCCCGCGAAGAGAAAACACATTTGCGTTTCCCATAAGAATGCGTTACCGGAAGCCGAACTTAGACTGGTTGCTGTCCAAATGCAAATTTAGGGGGGGAGGAGGTGATCGCCCCCCCCCACCTAAGCTCCCCAAGGTCAACTTTGTTTTAATAAAATCATTGATATACACCAGTCAACAGTTTAGTTTTTGGTGATATAGCCAATATTGGGTCAGCAAAAAATATAGATCTGGGCAACGTTTCGATCGTAACGCCATATCTCAGCAGACTCCCCCCCTCCTTCCCTCCCCCTCTTAGCCAGTCGAATGCCTACAGCCCCCTCCCCCTCCCCTTCATGTTCGACCCATAAATTCGCCCCTGTTGCTTTCTGCTTCAAAATGCAACAGCACATTAGCGCCGCCTGAACCTCTAGCGTTTATTGTAATAACTCTATGCAATAGAGATCAGTGCGCCCTCTACCTCGTTGGCCCGCCCACTGGTCTCTATGACAATTGCTGGATCGCGCTTCCCCGCTCCGCGAGTGCGGCCACCGGACAGCCATCTTGCATGTAGGAAAATCCCCAGCAAGCAAGTTTTGCTACAGCAACTGTGTCGACCGTCTAGAAAAAGTTACTACACTGCCAGACCTCTTTTGCGCCTATCCCATATTTTGAAGGGTCTTCAAGGCAAGACCTCAAGGTTTGGTTGGAAGACGTTCGTCGAAATTAACAACTTGCGGCTTGAGAGGATGCTACCACCCGCCTCATCGCAGCAAGCAAGTTAAAAAGTACAGCGCGAAACTGGCAGCTTGCTTTTGGAAACCAGTAAAATACGTGGCCAGCCTGGAGTGCAGCCTCAAAGGGAGCCTTCGCCACAGAATGAACCCTGATTCACTGGAAAGCACGGGTTGTGAACGTGACTCAAGGGATTGGAGAATCCCTTCATCAATATGCCTTCGCAAAAATTACGGATCATCCAATGCTGACCGGTAACCCTCACCGATCCACAGAAAATGGACTAACTATTACAAAGACATGTGGGGTCAACACACCCTCGCAGCATTGGCAGTAAGCAGGCCGACAGCTTTCCAAGCCTTTCTAGTGACATGCACGAGCACTTATAGGTCCGCTAAACACATCAATTCAAGCCCTTTCTATTCCAGCCCAGCGTAAGCAAAGAAGCACATTCGTATACGACGGCAAGGCCCGAACGTCTGACGTCACCGTCGTCCACAACTTCACATCAAATCATAGCAGACCAGCCCACCGACTTGCATGAGCTCAGGTGCCAAGCTATTTTGTTACAATATGGAGCCCCAGCATTCTGCAGAGGCTAAGACATGTCAAAGCGGTCTGCTACAAATGCCAAAATCTCGGACACCTACCTTCGAATTGTCCAACACACACCAATCATTCATCGCAGTCATCGTTCTCGGCAGCTTGATCCGTGCATACAGCGCCATTACCACGAGCTCTTCACAGCACGCCAGAGACCCTTGAAGGCTCACAGCTGCATTGCTGATTTTGTTTTAGCCACAATCACTAAAATTTGAGACTATGACGCCCTCCCAGAATCAGGTTCCAAGTTGACTCTCATAGCCAAGTCGCTTGTTGCCGATGGTTTGCTACATCCCAAGACTGAGTCTCCACTCGCAGTTGTAGGAGGTACCACCGTACTCTCAGCGGGCGCAGCCTTACTCAAGATCCCCATCGACCGAATCGCGGGAGTTGTCTAAGCGGCTGTTCTGGAGTACAACGTGCTACCCTTCATCATTTTATGCAGATTGATTTGGCGTCTAATCGTTGACCCTCTGCAGCCCATCCGGCTCCAACATGTAGCCACAGGTCTGCCTATCATAGAAGCAGAAAAACTAACATTCCAGCCTCAATTCACCCATTCCAGCCTCAATTCACAAATGCAGGCTATGTCGCTAGACCGCTTACAGAGAGAGCTTTTTCCTTCGCCGGTGCAGCAATCCTGGCAAGCCATCGTCCAGGAGACTCCGCGTTTGCCCTCAAGTAGCTCCAGTGCCGACCCGCCAGCGCAGATAGTCGGTACTGTTGCTGCAGCCATTCACCTTGATCTTCCGCCACCCCTTCAGGGAGGTCAGTTATCTTTCAGTCAGCAGTCTGCCATTACCGACATTTTAGCACAGCAGAATGCAGTTTTCGCCTATCAAGAAGATGACCTGGGCCACTTCACAGGTATGCAGCCTGGTATTGGCCTGTTAATAAACGCTACACAGTCCCCCTCTCAGGCTCTATCTTCCCTACAAAAGGAAGACACTGAATGCTGCGCGATTCCCTAGAGCTTATACAATGAAGATGGACCAACAGGTTTCACCTTGGTGGACAACATTTTGTACCGTCTATCTCCATCAGGAACGTATGCTGTTGTCACTCCTTCATTCTTACGTACAGCAGTTCTCCAGGCATTACATGACTCTGCAGGACATTTCGACACTCAGCGGACAGTTCAAAAAGTGTAAGACCGCTATTGGTTGCCACACATGGAACTGTCAGTCCAGAGCTGTGTCGTCTTGGCAGAGCTGTCAACATAATATTCGTTCGACATCCCGCAACGTTGGTCTCCTCAGTAGGATGCCCACGCCGGACATCCATTTCTCGAGCATTGCCTAGAATCGCGTGACCATGCCACCCAGTGATTCTTCCCGGTACACCCTGAATGTTATAGACTTCACAACTTGCTTTCTTGCACGAGCAGCAGTGTCGTCGAACTCTGCACGTGACGTCATTTAACACTTGCCTCAGATTTTTTTACATCTATGGAACTCCGGATCATTGCCTCTCTGATCACGGCCCACCCTCTGAATTAGCGGAGTTCAAGCGTTTCATGCGTCCACACAGCATAGTGAATCACTACTCCACAGCCTAACGACCTGAAGGAAATGGCCTTGTAAAACGGTGCAACGGTACTCTGTTCACAGTGCTACGAATCTTAGCGCATTGGAACCTTTGGCATGGCCCACCAAGTTTCAGGAGGCTGCCTCGTAGAGCTATTTTATGCATTCCAACTATAAGGAGCAGGATATCACTGATACATGCTACAAAACATTACTGGGACAAAAAAAAGAAGAAAAGAAGAGGTCGCCTCAATTATAGTGACATTGCTGAATAGCACGTCCTGCGGCGCACCTTAGACGCATCGTTTCACTACAAACCATATTGCTTATATGGGGAGTTCACCATAAACGAACTTGGGATAACAGAAGAGTCCACATAATAGCCACGGCACTGGTCGCACCTTCTTCAAGCAGGTTGCGTTCAGAATGGCACTCAACGTTTGGGAACGCTTTGTTGGCATTTTGAGAGGTCATCCTGATCGTAGTTTGTTTCGTGTCCTGTTCTCTGCTTATCAATGTTCGCTTACAGATAGTGTTCGCGAAAGCAGTAACTGTCGGACTGTCGACACAAAGAAAAGAAATAACAAAACTTCGACGTTTTGCAGTAGCATTGTCAAATATACAACAAGCAAAAAAAAGTGTTTTCTTTTTGTGTTTACTTCTCGTTTTCATTTACTTGTTATTTTCTTGACACTGAAGTCTGCATTGATGTCGTGGCTCGTTTTCAGTTCTGCGTTGCGCCTCAGTGTGGCAATCTTTCCTTCCGTAAAACCACCCGTTTTGTTTGAGGATCTTTTGGCGGAAATTCTAGGAAACAAAAGGCGCCTTTGGGAAGGCGAGGTGAGAACCTTCATTGTACGAACTTTGGGGTGAAATGTGAGTCACAATCGGCACAAATGCGGTGTTTTCACGAGCTCAATCTAAGTCACCGTAGCTAATCGGAGCTAGCAACAGGATTTGGTTACTCGAATGAGTGTCCTCGTTTGCTTGTGCCACGCCCACTCCACTTCATACCGAGAAACTCAGAAAATGGCGGAATGTCAAAAATGTATTTGAGATAATGAGTACAAGATACTCAGAAATGTAATTAAAATACGGTATCAAATACTCTCGATCAAAAGTATTTGCAAGACACCAAGATAACGTCAAAAAGTATTTGAAATACAGTATCTTGAGTAGAGTGTTTGAGATAGGCACAAGTCTGAAACAGCCGCCAAGACCGAGGCAGCTCAGTCCTTGCGTAAAAGACTTTACGACCGTAGCCACCGTCCACACGACTTCACAGTCGGCGGTTTTGTGCTCGTAGTGTTTATTTATTTTGCTCTAAACCAAGAGACTTGGTCTTTCAAGCAATGGTGGGAATGTGAGCACGTAGTTATCTTCATCCCTTTACTTATTTTTCTATTAGTTGAATTGTGCCCCAAGAGAGTGTGTCTAGTCCCAGAGGAGGAGGATGCCGACGTGACCGGCCAGCACACCAGAGCCCTCCAGTTTCGAGACAGTCAAGCCAGTCATGCCAACCACATGAGCCGCCGCTACCTCACTTTTATGTAAATATATTTAACCATTATCTTCGACCTAAATATATTTTTTCTATTCTGTTTGAAGTCAGCCTTCATATAACATAGAGCCAACGGTTTCAAAGGCAAGAAACTACATTTAATTTGACAAGGAGGCGATGATCAATACATTAACATTGTTACCAGCGGCGCTTGAGTCCAGGCAACGATTGCCGATGCGCGGCCTCTGATCCGCCTTATCGAGGCAGCGCGGGAGATGTGCGCGTGGACAGCTTGACTCCGTCGGGCAACTCGGCTGGGGAGCCTCCAGGGATGCCCATATACAGTTTTTGTTTTAAGCTTTACAGATTCGTTTAAAAAAGCCGGGAAAGTTACACGTATGCGGTTTGTGCAGTTGAGTTATATACGGCCAGGGGAACATTATGTGGGTGGCTAACCTTCGCGATAAATTGGATAATCATTTAAAATTCGTTAACTTTTCAGTTTGTGAAAATAGACATATGGCTCCAATTGGAAACTTACTGAGCGTCATCGGAAACCACTCAATCAATTCTTTTTAGAACAACTTGAAGCTCATTGGAAACTCAATGGCGCGCCAAAGTTACCACTCGTGAAGCAGGCGCAGAGCTGGCAGTGGCGGAACGCGGGTGATAAGATTATCATCGCGTTCTGCCACTGCTAGCTTCCTCATCCCTCCTCCTCCTCCTCTTTGTTCCTCCTCCTCCTCCCTACTTCATCTCTCCTCCTCCTTCTCTCCTTCTCCCTTCCTTTTCCTTTCCCCTTCTCTTCCTCCCTGCTCCTGCCGTGATGTCACACGTGACGTCACGTGTGACGTCATTATCGGAAACGTCCCATAATGCAACGCGCGGGTCACACATGACGTCACGTGTGACGTCATTATGAGAAATGTCCCATAATGCAACGCGCGGGCCATACGTGACATTACGTGTGACGTCATTATGGGAAATGACCCATAATAAAACGCGCGGGCCACACGTGACGTAATTATGGGAGACATCCCATAATGCAACGCGCGGCTACGCTGACGGCGACGGCAACGCCGACGCCGACGGCGACGCCGCTCAAGCCGGAAACGGGCGCCTAAGAACTGCGCTCTAAAAGCAGCCTAAAGCTGCTGACGTCGAACATGAAGACGACTGCAAAAGTGTGCGAAAGCTTTCTCAAAGCACCCATTCTACTAATCCGAAGGGTGGTCGCACAAAGCGCTTCGTGGCGCTTGGTGTCAATGCAGCCATCGATTGCGCGATCAAACGTAAAATAGCTTGCGAGTCGCAACAGACGCTAAAAATTAAAACCACCGATTTTGTTCGCAACATGACCGCGGACTCTCCGCACATACATGGTTAGAGTGCTGCTTGTTTGATAAGGCCATAAATGTGTTGTTCGTGCGTGACGCACGAAGTTATGTTGCTCTCTGCTTCGAGTACTTGCACAACAGCGCCACTAGTGCGCTCTTAGAAGCGACACCGTGTATACCTGCCCTAAATCTCCAGGCACTGCGGCAAGAACAGGAAACCGTTGACAATGTGCAATCGTAGTAAGGTAGTAAGCTGAGCTAGTATGCATGAAACATGATGATAGACCGCGCTCAAATAGACAGGAAAGGCGAGGTAAGAAGAAAACGGAAGCGAAGCGCGTTCTCTTTTATCTCGTCTATTTGTGGTCTATCATCGTGTTTAATGTGCAATCGGTACACGGCGCCAGCTCAAGCGACTGTAGCACCATATTATGGAACCTGCCTTAGAACGCAAACTTTTGCGTTCTGTGTACGATTTTTGCGATTTCTTAACATATTCATTCCAATTTTTTATGTTCCACGCAAACACTAGAAGATCGGCTGGGTTAAAAGAAGGGAATCGAACTGGTGATTATTCCGGTTCGGTTCGGGTATTGGTTCAAAAGCTTTGAATTTTGTTCCGGTTCGGCTTTGGTTCAGCAATGCTCGTGAAATAACCGTTCGGTTACCGGTTCCACCAAGCGCAAACCAGTTCAAACAAGTTAAAAAAACTCGCCCCCCCCCACCTAAAAAAAAGAATTACAGCTTCCAGTTGTTAATAAGAAAAGGTGACTTCAACACGGCGTCATCTGAATTACAAGAGTTAGGTCATCAGAAGCCGTGATGCGGATACGAGGACAGCAAAGCAAATATATGCTTAATTTTGTTTTGTGTTCTTGAGTTTTTAACGCTAATACCGTTCTAAAAAGATTACGTGGTTTTATAAATGCTTGGAAACTAGCGAAGTACAGTACTCACACGTGAAGTCAACCAGCCAGCACGCACAGTAACACCGTGACGATAGTACGCGCTGTACTCGCCAACTACCCACAAAAACAAATTAGTCGTTAGTTGCTTAGACAGCAGGAGTTTAGTCTAGAAAAAATGTGGCAACATTCTTACCCACTGTAGATGAGAAATTTATCCAGTGCAGCACGACTGCTAGTTTGGGATCTTTACGGGCTTACGCAGTACTGATACACGACAGCACGCCGGTACGAAGCTAATCCAGATTGAAACGGCAAACTGCTCACGTCGCACGCCCGAACGACTTATTCGAACGAGTGAGCTGAAGCGGAGAAAGACAGCAAAGGTGAATCGAAAAACGAATAAAACAAAACAAAAATGGGACAAAAAATACAAGGGACGACCTAGTGTTTCTAAAAAACGCACAAACAATTTTTTTCTTTATGCAGCGTCCAGGGCACTGGGCGACAGGCGACCGGCGCCGCAGTGTTGCGCTCGTCACGGCTTCACCTGTTGGCGCCTTCAGATTTAGCCACAGCGGAACAAACGCGCCGACAGCCGTCAACTTTGTTTTTATTTTGATGTTTATATTCGCTTTCTTCTTCCTTGAAAACTATTGCTTAGTAGTGTGTGATGCCCCTTTGGGGGTACCACTAAGAAACACAGAATGTTCCTTGAGTCCGGATAATGACGTGTTTATTTGACGAAAACGCCACACGTTTGCCCGAGGGCCAACAATGTCAGAGGTAACGGCGCTGTCTCTTTTGACAGGATCTCCAGTCGGGGTCCGCGCTGCCGCTATTGACAGTATCACGAAGGGGGAGGATCAGGAAAAGAAAGGAAGGCTTCGTCGAGCAGAGCTTACCCAGCGAGAGTTGCTTAAAGGTGAGTTGGCTAACTTTATCCCGAAGTCCCTATTCAGGTAAATACCCACACCGTAGTCCGCTCTTTTGCACAGCTACGGCCGGGTCCGTACATTGACTGCCTTTTTGGGCTCCGGTGGACGAGAAACAACACCAACACAGTCAGTCCGTTTTCCACCTGTTTATTGACTCAAATGCCAACACGCTTTTCTCTTAGACAGGGAAAGTCTGGGCGCCGGCTCAATTGCCAGTATCACCCGGTCGGTTTCCCGCGCTGCTGCAATAGGCAGATTCACAGGAAGTCGGAGGCTCCCCAAGAGAAACCGAGCTCCGTAGAGCCAGGGCCTCCGCCGACGAGAGCTTCCGGCCCTCCTTCGGGGCCGGCTCATGTAACCTGCGGGAATATGGACGCGCCCGGGGCGGCCGGTAGTAGGTATAACCGGACAAGGGCCACGTCCACAGTCGCATTCGACTGTTCCCGAAGGGTGCGCCGGTAGTAGGTGCACGCGAGGACGAGGGAGAAAAGGCCTCCTTCGGAGTATGCGGCTCATCTCCTCGCAGCCGTGTAGTCGCCACCGCCACGGCTACCCACGGCCGGCACGTAGCTAGGGCCTAGATAGGGCAGGGAAACCTCGTGGTTTCCACAGTAGTAAGAAAATAAAATAAGCACACACACACACGTCCACATACACACCAATAATAGCTCTTTAGTCTTTCGGCATAGTCAAATATATTCCGTTTCGCTGCGATGGAACGCTACGAACTACATGAGCCAATCAATAGTTCGTAGCTTGTCTCGTGACTTGGCGCTTCCCACGTGGCTCCGCCCAACTGGAAGGACACGTGACACCTTCCGAGCTGTAATTTGGATCAGGTGGCTCGTAGTGTCCTTTGCGGTCCATGGTAAGGCGAAATAAAGTATGGAGTTGTACGCGTCCTCGCCGACGCCAGTTCGAGCTGCATATACACGTGAAATATACCCATTTCTTTCATTATTATTGAGCTCTCTCTCTGTCGTCGCTGCCGTTTGTTTAGTCAAAACTGAGCCGCTGACCCGATGGCCGCCAATAGAATTGGCTTCTGCACCGCCACCCGCAAGAAGGCACGGCTCACATTTTATTACGTCAAACCGTTTCCAACGAGCCGGTAACCGCCACATGAAATTACGGTTCCTTTCAGGTTCAGATTCAACATCAAATTCTCGATTTCAGTCACAGTTTTGTTCCGGTTCAATTACAAATAACAGCTTTGCTCTGGTTTTCGGTTCGGGTTCGGTTTGACACCCTGGTTAAAAGCTATATAATATACATGCTAATCGTGTAGGATTACAACAACTGCTTTGCTTTTCTTGCTGTGCCAGAACCGACACCTTGTCCATGTACAACTATTCAATATTGGTTGGTTTAATAAGGGCGCGCCATTTTAATCCTGGAAGGAGGATAAGCCAGTGAGATAATCAAGCCGTGAGTCACTTTCAGCGCTAGCCACTTGTGCCACCAGCCAACACCACATAGACAGAAGGCCTTCGCACGTGTCATCACAGTCAGATCGATCGAGGCGTGAGATTTGGCACGAGTGCTGAGTCAGTGTTCGGCTGGGGCTGGTGTCCAATCAGCGCGTTGAAGGTCGGACTCGGGCCAAATAGCCGAGTTAGCGGGATCCGACTTGATGACGTTTCATAGAAGGAGACGAGACCATGCGGAGGCCTTGTGTCTAGGTGGTGTTGCATCAGCCCGTAGGCCCTAGATGATGATCGACACAACTCGCATAAGAACCGAGCCCATTCATTCCACTCCACCACTTCCATTCCATTCCTCCCAGCGCTGCCGCCATTCCATTCCCATTCCACTCCGGGGCCGCGAAATTGCGGAATGATTCCGGAATGACTGCGTTTCCGGAGTGTCAACTCTGCAACATTGGTGCATACACACGCACTCGCGCGCTCACGCAGACACACACGCACACGTGCGGAAGTTTCCACGCACGGACACAGACACACACACACACGCACGTACGCACACACACGCCGCTGTACTGTGGTACACACAGCGGTAAGCAAAAAGAAAAAGGAATTGTTGATGGCTAACCAGTAAACTAAGCTCAAGTTCAATGACCTCAATTTTCTTTTGTTGCTTAGCACATTCGGAGTAAAGGCAATTACTAATCGCAACCCCCCCCCCCCCCACTCCCCCTCCTCCTCCTCGTCCTTTACTCGAAACTGACGGGAAACAACTAGATGTGAGGTGTTGGACATTGACCTGTTGGGAGTCACGTAAGCAGAATGTCGGGTCGAAAACCTGCTGCTCTGTGGGAACATTTTTTGAGCAAGAGGAGGAGCAAGGGTGAAAGAGCAACTTGCAGAAGCTGTGACAAGGAAATGCAGGGTCTGGTAGCGCGACTGCAAAAACATTTGTGTGTATGTCCTGCTTTTTGCAACGCGGGGCAAGATACTCAAGAGGACGCTGGAAGCGATTCTCACTTGGAATCTCCATTGTTCACCCTTGAAGACGACGTGACAACATCAGGTTATATTTGAAGTAATTTAATATTTAGAAATTGACAGCGAAAGCCCAGAATATTGGTTTTTCGTAATATTTACTTTTATGCTTTGTTTCCTATTGGTTCAGAAAGCAGCCAAAGTAGCTGCCAGTCTTCACAAGAGGGGGCAAGGGGTCCGCCAAGCGCACTTCGTCCTGCAGCCAAGGACAACAAAGCGTCTCAAAGACTCTTTGACTCTTTCATCGTTCAAACGAGTGCCAGTTTCAAGCGTGATTTAGACAAGCAAGGAGCCAGACTTGTGTTCGCCACAAACACATCGTTTCGTGCGGTTGAGCGCTCGTAGTTTGCTACACTCATGAACATGAAATGCTGCGTCCCAGGTACAAGCCGCCTTCCCGACACTTAGTCGGAAGTGCATTGATGGACGAGGTTTACCGTGAAGAAAAAGCAAAAAACTTATTTCCAGCTGCACAACAAGGTTTTCACCATGAGCATGGACGGAAGGTCAAACGTGCAAAGTGAACCAGTGATCTGCGTCACTGTAACGGATGAAACTGGACAGATGTTTCTGGTTGACACTATTTACACCACCAGACATTCCCATACTTCAGATTACCTCGGTGAGCTCTCAAAAAACGCAGTAAAAACTGTGAAAACGAGAGCAAATGCAACGTGAGAAGTTTTGTGATGGGCAACGCAGCGAACATTGCGAAAATGATAAGACATTTGCAGAGTGAGTCTTCAAGAGGCATCCTGGCCTACGGCTGCTCCGCGCACATTCTGAACTTCCTCTCAATGAACTTCGAGCTGACAACTGTGAGAGAACTGGTCGTGCACGGGGTGAAATACTTAAGTAAAACCATTTTGCCGGAAGCAAGGACAACGAGGTGGGTTAAAAGCGCTTAGTTTTGCCTTCTGAGATTCGCTGGAATACCTTGGTAGACTGCTTAGAACTTTATTTGTAAAACTTAGTAATTTTAATGAAGGTTTGTGACGAAAACAAACAGAAAACTAACAGCGCTTTGCAGCAAAATGTGGCAAGTCTACGAATGAAGTCCAGTGCAGCAGAGATGCTCAGCACAATGAAGCCTATCGCAGTTACCTTATATTTCGCGCAGCGTCCATCCCGCACCCTCTCAGATGTTGTGGAAGCCTGGAAGGACCTTGGACAAAAATTGAAATAATTTCTAGTTTATGCCGCAAAGCGTTCATGCTTCCGGCAACAGTATGAACAGGCACTGACTCCTGCGCACTTTTTGAGCGTCATGGTTGTTCCTCTACGTGTGGATCGGGTGCGGTTGACGGAAGACGAGAGAGAGACCCAGGCTCTTACATTCGCAGAGGAGGCCTACTCCGGGACAGGTTTCTTGCCCACCCTCGTGAGGTTTCAAGCCTGGTCTTCACCGTTTATCACAACCCTGTTCGATGAAGAGGTGCTGTGAAGTGTTAAGCCTATAGACTGGTGGATATGTCAGAGCAGTTGTCTCGGAGAGTCGACAGCAGTTGTAGAGGTTATAACTCAGTTTCTCACGAGCGTCGCATTGACGACTGGAATTGAAAGAATGTTTTCATCGTTCGGGTGAGTGCACTCCAAGCTCCGAAATAATTTGGGCGTTGAGAAAGCTGGGAAGCCTGTTTTCCTTTACAAACTATTGAATGAAAACTGCACCGAAGCATAATTTAGTGAACATTCAGTGAAATGGCTTTTCTTGCTTTGGAAATCTACGTTCTTGTTTGTAGTTAGTTTTTGCTTTTGATTGTTCATGGGATAAAAACTATTTTACCTATATTTTTACATAATAAACATTTAAGAGCTAGTCATATTTTGTTGATGTAGTATGAATAATAAAGTTTGACTACTAGAAAAACAAGCTTTGCTTATTCCAACATGATAGTGTAATGTATTTTAGAAATAAATAGCGCGAAGGTCAAGTACACACTGACAGAACAAGGGCTAACTCACAACTGCCGTTTTAAAATTCAATGGAAGACATCTTCTGTGTGGATATTAAAACAACAGTTGTGAGTTAGCGCTTGTTCCTTCAGTGTGTACTTGATCTTCGCTCTATTTATTTCTAAAATGCCTATCCGACTAGCCCACCTGAATATTTTAGTAAAGTGTAATGTAGTTTGGATAAGGAGCTTTTAATCGTGCTTTATTTTAAGGCTTCAGTCAAATTTCAGTAAACAGACTTCCGCACTGTTTTCAGTTATTAGGTCACGTCAAAAATGAGTCTGTAATGCTTTAATATATGAAGAAATAAAAGTAACATAATGTTGATTTAAAAAGATAAATTTGATTTAAATCGAAGAAATCTGATTTAAATAAAAAGATATCTGACTTAAATTGAAAAAAAAAAAACTCAATTCTTCAAGTTTTTTTTAAAATCATGATTTTTTTTTCATTCTGGTCTTGACATTACTAAGGCTTTAAAATATCTGAAAGGCGGAACAATGTCAATTGAAGGTGGCGAAAAACCATTAAAGGAAACTTCCATTCGGGTGACAGATGAAAGCTGGGAGTGTTTCAGTTGCCATGTGAAAGCGTGGGATATATTTCGCCATCGCCGGGAGCGCTTTCAGTTAATGAGACGGACTGGCTCGACACGGTGTTCAAATATAAATTGATGACGGGGTGACGTATTTGTGCAGGCCTTTTGAACAACCCTATTGTCACTTCCTGAATACGAGTCTATGCAAGCTACGCGCACTCTGAAAGATAAACTTCTCAAAGTTATGCTTACAAAGAACTCGCTCTAAAAATCAAACCGAAGCTTGAAAAAAAAAACTATAGTGAAAGAGGGATTTCAGCAATACTGGTCAATATAGATAGATTGCATGCAGCATAGATTTGCATGTTGTCATTGGCAAATGGCTCCAGCATTATGTTGAGAGGATATTCGATATCCTTAGCATAATGCTGGAACTAATATCCAGAATATCAAACCTCACTCGATGATGTGTTCACTGCTTATGAAATATATTCTATAGCTGACCCCTCGCAACCGCAATAACTACTTGAATACTCAGTGAATATTAATTTTATAGTAAAGTTCAGGTCTGAAATTGACAGACAGTCCCAAGCGGTAAAACAATGTTTTACATTTTCTTAGGAGATCACTTTTAATAAAAAGAAGGCCAACCTAAAACAAAAACACAAAACAAAAAACGAATTGTTTTTTTGCATTACTATGGCGGTTGACATTTGTTTGGAATATGGTACAGTTACATGATTTTTTATTTAGGTTTTTCTTTTGCGTTTTCTTTAGTGCGTGTGCATGTGTGAGTAGTTTACCCGATTTGACACTTTACTTCCACTGTGTTCGAGAGTCCACTCCAGCTTTAACGATGGTTCCATCGATTATATTTGTTACTTGATTAACTAGTGGAAACGTCGGACTTCGGGAATTCATTGAAAATAGGACACTAGTCTGGGCGTTTGAACGAAGACTTATAAACATTCCAACGAATAGGGTGGTCGAGAAAAAAGAAACCCTTTCCGGGAACAGGTTGCCAGTCACAGCGGACATGGGGGATTGCAGAAGAAAAACGAATATTTTAAGTAATTATGCAATATTTAGTAATTAAACTTTTAATGAGCGAAATTATATGAAAGGCGAAGATGATACGAATTTCTTCCGTTTTTCGCATCGCTAGCTTTGTGCCTGCTGCACGATTGAACACTGTAACGCCCGACTGATTTAATGGTTTGCGATGACGCTCAGGAAGCTTCTAATTAAAACCATATATTTATTCTCACGGCTTAAGTAAAGTTATTTCTTATTTTAGTTATTTAATGAGCCAATTAGTATATATTTTTGCAGTCCCAAATATCCGCCGTAACTGCCAATTTATTCTCACACAATATATATATTTTTTCTCTATTACTTTATTGGTTGGAAAATTACAAAGCGTTCGCTGGAACGCCCGGTATATAAATTACACACAAAGCTGCTTTAAAATCCACTTTTGAGCCACCTGTTGAGAGGCTGCACGATTTTTATGTGGTCTACATGAAAGTTTTTATCTGCGTTGCACTACATATAAGCAGCACTGCTGGAGTATATACGAGACAAATATATAAAAACAATTCGTACCTCCAATAAGAAATCGAAACCGAGAAACGCGTCCAAATTGAGCATTTCTTCCGAACGCCGTAGAATGGTGCGCGTGCCTTATGTCATTGTAATGTGGGTGTATTTAATAGTTTTCGATGATGCTCAGCAAAGTTCTAATTGAAACCATGCCTAGAAAATCAATAATTAAAAATTTAATGACACCAAAGTTGTTAATTACCCAATTATATTAAACGCTCATAATTTTTCTAGGTAGTCTTCTTGCCACGGACCACTACATCATGAACCTTTTTTTGTGTGTGCAATGCACAATTTTTGCAGGAGCGAATTTTCCCGCGTTTCCGGAAACACCCTGTATATCAGGAACGGACGAGCGGGTTGGTAGGGATAATTAAACTTGAGGAAGAAAACGAGAAGGGACGGACAAACACAAACTTTGTGTTTGTCCGTCCCTCTCGTTTTCTTCCTCAGTTTAATTAACCCTGTATATACATGTTTTTGTTTTCGTTATAATTAAAATTGACGGAGCATGCATTGAGATCATCGTTCAATATTGCTTCCAGAACATCCCAGTGTATCTTCTACACGGCAACCCAATCGTCACGAATGGACGCGGCTATTGAGGTTGGGAATCGAAAATATGACTTTCGCAGTAATTACACTCTATAATAAAAAGGGTATCACTGTACACTCTTTTGTCCCATATAATACACCCCAAAACTTCAATTCGACGTACAGCACCCTATAGTCGAAAGGACGGCCTCACATTTTACGAGGGGCTTGATAACGGTGCGATATAACTTATTAAAGAGCTAAAGTACGTATCAAAGGCCACAGGAAGAAAGCACTGAGGTTTTGCAGTAGGGCCAAGAAAACCCCGATACTTTTTTTTGTAGTCAGTAATACACACATTAGTTATTTTAATAAGTTGTACCACACGGCTATTAAGCCCCTCGTAAAATTTAGGGTCGTCTGTTCGACTACAGGGCGCTGTACGTCGAATTGAAGTTTTGGGGTGTATTATATGGGACAAGGTGTAATAGTACACCTTTTTTTCTGAGAGTGTAGCGCTGCTTGATTTGTTTTCCGTGTACCCATACAATCTCCTATTGCGTTCATGACTGTTTTTCGATAGCGGGCGATCCAAAGATGTTGAGAAAACCCCTGGGTCGATTACCCGAGAACTGTTTAATGAGATGCTTTGAACCCGAAGAGAGATTCTCTAAGAAATAACTTCAGTTCAAGAGAAACAGGCCTTGTCGTGGAGTTGTTAGTGACACTTCGACGTTAATAAGCTAGATGAGCCACAGTTGTATCGTTGAAAAAACAAAAAACAAAAGTAATTGATCATAAAAGTAATTAAATAAAACAAAAGGATAAATGCAAATATCTATGCCATCAAGGAAGAGAAACGATCGCAATTCGTTACAAGTAGGCATGGGCGTACCAACCGGGGGGGGGGGGGGGGCAAGGGGGCGCTTGCCCATCCAGTTCTCAGACTGGGGGGCAAGGCATGCGTTTTGCCCCCCCCCCCTAATAAGCCGCCACTGGGCAGGGCAAACACTGGCCGGCGGCGCCCAAGGGATACCAAGGGCACAGCCCCCCGGCCCTGAAGGCGGGAGGGGGTCTGCTTTGCCCCCCCCCCCATTCAAAACCAAGTTGGTACGCCACTGCAAGTGGGGGAGGGCTAGGTACAGTTCGGTGTAGATCACTGGCCGCAGGCTGGTGTAGATGGCGTTGGGCTAAGTCGGGTGGCGAGGATGCGCTTCGGTCTTAATGTTTCTTGGTAGCGTGATCTTGATTCGTAGCGGAAATTTTCGTTCTTGCTGGGCAACAGATGTGGAGACTGCCCTTGCTCCCAACGAAGCCAGGTCAGTTCCGGGCGGATTGGCGCGAAGACCTGTAGGAAAGCAGTAGACTTGGTTGGACCCCTTGAGGCTCGGCCGACAACGGAGGTTCAACGTCTTTACACTGCCCAGCCTGGTTCGATCATCCCGCGCCGTTCGCTCTCACACTGCTTGCGTTTTGTTTTTGTTTTCTTCGTCTTCCATGCGCACTTCTTTTTCTCTCGTTTGGAACCGGCCATGACAGCCTCTTCGGAAGCAAGTAAGCTTCAAATGTAAAACAGACTTCATACCGTAGAAAACACGCGGCATCGTTTGGATCAGAATTAGAACAGGCTGAAAAGCTTGCAAGTTTCGCAAGTGGCTGCGATGCTGAAATGGGTGCCCTTGCTAGACAAGTTGATGAAATGAAAACCATTTCCAGGCGGAACAACCTCATTGTAAAGCGCATAAAGAATGAAGGGACTGAAAACGAAACGGCACTTGTAGTAATACGAAAAAAAAATCTATGGAGCTGTACTTTAGAAGAGAAGTGAAAAGATGTCAAAGTCTACATTTTTTTTTTGATAAGATGAGGTTCAATAATGTCTTGCACTCTTGGGACCAAATTTCAAATTAGAGGTACAAGTATTATGTTCCCTCGGGAATTGATAATGAGTGACTAAAACAGAGGGATCCTATATGCTTTAAAAGTATTAATATAAACACGTCAGATGTTAACAAGACAGTGGAATTTAAAAGTACTGCCTTAGAGCAAGAACCTGGTACTTTAATAATTACAGAAACCTGGCTTCATTAGAATATTTTAGACTCCGAGGTTACGCCGCCAAGATATACATTAATACGGATGAACCGAGAAGTGAGGGATGGTGGTGTTGCAGTGATGGTTCGAAAAGAATCTGGTATTTTCTATCCTTAGTGATGTGAGTGATGTTGAAGCGTTGTGGATTAAGATTAAGTTGAATACCTGTACAGTCTAGGTTGGAGGCATATATCAAACTCCCTACTCGTCGGTTGAAGTGCTAGATAAACTGTGAAATTACATGGATCTAAATAGTATTTACGAAGATAATATAATGTTAAAAAGTGATTTTAATTTAGTACTAATTGACTGCATTACAAATTCTCCTAGAACAATTGAAGCAGCTAGTTGCGAACAGTTATTAGAACTCGCTTTGTGCTACAATCTAACTCGGACCGTAACAGGTTACACAAAAATATGCACCACAAGGTCATCTATTGAGACCTAATATTGGTTTCATATGGTTTTAATTTAGTACTAATTGACTGCATTGCACATTCTCCTAGAACAATTGAAGCAGCTAGTTGCGAACAGTTATTAGAACTCGCTTTGTGCTACAATCTAACTCGGACCGTAACAGGTTACACAAAAATATGCACCACAAGGTCATCTATTGAGACCTAATAT
>JAZHYW010013127.1:0-12881 GCA_037355805.1 Ixodes ricinus | reverse complement strand
GCTACGTATTGCTCCAAGACTTCGCAGAACTGCTGGGCTCCTCACGTAGTCCTCCTCATGCGAAGTGGTCCGTACATAGACAGTCGCCTTTGGCGGGCACCCACGTTGGTTGGGAGAGGGGCGGGCGACGCGAGTCCATAGTTTCCGCAGTGTGGGATCGGATGGAAATGCAGTGCATAGGCCTTCCGCGCTGTACCACACGCTGTTTAAACAGCCCCAGGCGACACAGTTCCGCGGCGCGGCACTTCCGAAACACCAGTACCGGACGCTTTGAGGACAGCCGCCGAGCGAAAACTCGAGGCGAGCACCAACGAACGAGGAGAATGCGCGGAGGCACCAGGGGCGCTGGGGGCGCCGAGAATGCGCATCGCCAGTTCCGCTACGCCGGCTCTCAGAAGGACTCGCCCGCGCCGGCGGCTTCCGGCCGAGAATTCGCTCTTAATTCAAAGAAATACAACAATTCGGGCACCATCCGTCTGATTGAATGTCGGTTTTAGGTACAGTGCCATCCCGTGGCTGCTCCGCTCGGGCAATATTTACGAGATTTCAAATATCGGTTCAGCATCCCTTTAAGCAAAATACAGAGGGGGTCGAAACTTGGGCAATAACTTGAGAACGACGCTCGTGACTTACAGCGACTGCCAATGTTCCGCTGTCCCTCTGAGGTCACTAAAATCTTTTTTTTTGTTTTATTTTCTGTATTCCTTCCGTACACACATGTAGCTCTATGTAACGTCATATTAATAAGTCGCATTTAGTCATTTCAAAACATCTATTCTCGGGGACATCTTTCGGATGCAGTTAAGCAACAACGAAAAAATGTTTGGGTGCCTCAATGATGTAAAATTGGTCCTGAAACATTGTTTTGTACTTTCAATAAATACTGTTAAGAAGCAACCCCTGACGTTGATAGCTTGCGAAAACATCCATTAGTTTCCCCTCCGCGCAATAGCAGATGCAGAAAAAAGAAGGAAAGAGACAGCTGTCGATCCCCTCCTCAACTCGCAATTTGAACAAGCGGCCAGGTGATCTGACGCTTCTTATATACCGTCAGTGTTCATCATAGTCATGCCCTAGGCGGCTCGGGTTTGGAAAGCAAAAACTTGGGCTGAACTTTAGATATTGTTAGAGTTGGGCTATTATCATATTTAATTGACATGAGCCGTTACCAGAATTCTGGTAACGGCTCATGTCACGCCAAAGATTAATCTTTGGCGATGCTGATTGTCATGAACCCGAACACTCGACTTGGGGTTATGAAAATCGCTTACGTCACGGTGTCACGTGACCCTGGGCACAAAATCGTGATGTCATGTTACGTCACGCTGTCAACAAGGTTAATACATCTAGTGAATTCCTCAAATAAATCGAGTTGACGCGGTGAGTCACGTGACGTCACGAGGTCACGTGACATTACTTGACGTAATGACCATGACGTCACCTGACAACGTGACACATGGTTAATCATAGTGCCAATACAAAAGCGCCATGAAAACCCACAATTTACCATACATTGCAATTCTGTATATGACGATTTGATCAATAGCTAGAAATACAGCCGCCAATTTTTTATTCCATATGTTCATTTTGTGATACTAACAAAAAAAAAGAAAAAAAATATTACCTTGAACCGTTTTGAACCGGTTACCGTTATATTTTTTTCGGTTCGGTTCCGGTTCAGTTCCAAGATGGCGGCGAAGATTTCGGTTCGGTTCAGTTCCGGTTCGGCTAAAAATAACGGTTCTGTTCCGGTTTTCGGTTCGGTTCGGTTCCGGTTCGACACCCTGGTCTTCTGCAAGGGCGACGTTCGCTTCCCACGGTGCTTAGAGAGAAAATGGCATTCCATCAAGATTCACATGTTTATCAGCGACCTCCGCGCTTCCCTGCGGCCCGTTGTTTGGAAGCACCATAATTTGCATAGTGAATGTTACGACAATGTGAAAAGCGGGACAATTTGAAGATTTCGGTATTTCTTCGGGACGCGGGACACTCCCGCGAGTCGCAGTATGGGTGGTCACTATCTTCGTCCCAGATAGTACACTTTAGCAGCGCAAAACAAAAAATAATCTTCTAACCTCTTTGGCTGCCCCTTCCCCTCTCTCTCTCCCCCTCTCCCTCCCTCCTCCTCTCTCCCCGCACCGCACCGCCGACGCCGACGCCCGCCCCGCCCCCGCCCCCGCCCCCCCCTCGGGAAGTGAAGGTGTGCCTATCCCGGAGGCAGTGCAATACCGGGCTAACCCGTGGAAAAGGTGAAGCAAGCTTCAGGTGTTTGAGTCTGGTGCGCTCCGCAACGGCATGCGGCTGCGGAACGTTGCGGAGGACGTTTGCGCTCAACCTGTAAACACAGTCGACCGCAGTGAAGAGCCAATATGAACGCGATATCGTCGCTAGCTGCTTACCAATAATCCACGTCAACAAAGCGGCGCCAGGCGACAGCGTCGAAATTGCCGATCTTGCGACGATCCAGCTGGCTTCCGCGACTTCTGTCCAGCCTGAACCATAACAGCCTTCACAAATTTTGCTTCTGTAGTCCTCACCACGCAACCATTGTGCGCGGCGGTGAGCTTCGTACTGCTGTGGTGCCTAGACTTGCTGAAACGCGTCTCCATAACTTCCTTGCGTCTCCGATTAGTTTGTTTACAGAAGTGATGAGGCGAACTTTTTCAGAACCGAGATTCGGACGCGAATCTGGATAATTAACAACGTTTGCGTTCGGATCACTGATCTTTATGCCCGTGTTCCGAAATTTACTCGCTCTTACTGCTGAGTAAGTTTTTTGCACTTTGGCATTCCAAAACCTTTCCGCGTTTAGAGCTTTTCGATCTGTGTTGTCACGTGACACGACCAGTGTTGCCAAATCATAAAGGATTAAAATAGCTAAAAGGGTCCCCAAAAGTAGCTAAAAGTACTTAAATCTTCACGGAAGGAGCTAAGAACAGCTAAATTTCCCGGGTCCTTTAGAATTTTTAATTTTGATATTAAAAAAAAAAAACGAGTTTTAGCCAATCTCGCGGCATGATCAAAGCTTCCTTGGCACGCCGAAATAGACCTATTGCTATATTACCCATAGAGTTATTACAATAAACGCTAGAGGCTCAGCTGGCGCTAGTGTCTACGGGACTTCCGGTTGCAAATTGAAGCAGACAGCATGCAGTCTACATTTCCAGCCTCCCTGTGTATTCCTATGGGAAAACGCGCGTGCATTTTGTCTCTTCGCCGGAAAATAACATGAATAACTTTTGTCATTTCGGTTGTACCGGATAGTATGTACCTTTATTGGTATTGTGAAAGTGTAATTGCTTTAGTTACAGCATTTTTCTTTACCACTGAGCGATGTTAAACTTCGCTCTATTTCAGGCCCAAACCCCTGTTTCAAGGAAGGTACGTGAAAACGAGCGACGGTTCTAAGCAAACTAACGATCGAAAGGAATGTAGTGTGTGTTCAGGTTCGCTGGCATTTCGGTGGTGCTTATATATTGCTAATATGCCCGTCCAGTCATTGGATGAAAATGAGTACTCCGTCGTGCGCATCTTTGCGATCGGTTAAAGAAACATTCGAACGCAAAAAATAAACTACGTGAGCTACGAAAGGTATGTCTTTTTATTACTTCCCATGTCGGGCAGTTTTTATCGGGCACCTGCTCTCTGGCTCCCCTTATTTGCAAAGATTTGGAGCGTGCGGGTGATGCTTTGAACCATTTGAACCCAGAACAAGCATCTTCGCAGTACTTATTTATTGCAAATCTGACTATATTAGGTGACTTTCAATTTATTTTGATCGTCTGCAAGCACAAGGAGTTACTTATCCAGTGTTACTGCGTAGTTCTCGCCGTCTCTCTCGGTTTTCTACATGCCCTTCGTTCGTTTGGCACGTATATCCCCCATGTTGGAAAGCGTCGACGCCGTGTTCGCGCTAACAGTGTCCGACAGTGCACAAAAATACACGTACGAAGCCGTTTTAGCACCGTTTTTAATGCGATGAATTTGAAAGAAAAACGCCGTAACTGACCATTTATTTCGTCTGCGTGACTGAGAAATGTTCCAATGTGCCTAATACGTACAAGTTATTCGTGATATTTGCTCTTATAATCGAGCGCAGAGAGAAAATGCACTCGCTTTTTCCCATAGGAATACATTACCGGAAGTCAAATTTAGACTGCTTGCTGTCTGCTTCAAAATGCAACAGCACACTAGCGCCAGCTGAGCCTCTAGCGTTTATTGTAATAACTCTATGATATTACCCAAGCATCAAGGAGAATGCAGGGATTGGTGTTCCACGCGCCGCACGCGCTGCCGTCAGCAGTAGTAAATTTTTAAAGCAAATAAATAAAACAAATGGCATTTTGCACGCGCGTTCGTCAATGCTTTATTTTGGTTATTTACTTCGAGTTTTTTATACGGGGAAGGCCTGCGCGTGTGGCACGTGGAACACCAATCCCTGCATTCTCCATGATGCTTGGGTAATATAGCAAATGGTCTATACTGAGTCTCTGTACCTTCACACGCTTGGGTAGCGATTAGGAATCGGCGCCGCAGTAGTTTTGAAGGTGTCGGCGCAGAGTTCTGGATCGAACAGCTGTTACAGCGATTTGTTATCAATAAAGGGGGAAAACAAACTGTATGGTTGCTCTTATGCACTAATAACCATGGCTACCCAGGCGAAAATTTCTAACTGGGACCAGTTGGCACCTCAACTGGGGCTAACTGGTCCTAACTGGGAATCAACTGGGACCAATAGGAGTCCAACTGGGACCAGCTGAGGGGTCAACTGGTTTGAACCGTTCCCAGTTGGGAGTCAACTGGTTTGACTCCCAGTTGGGAATGGAGTGAACTGGGACCAGTTAGGGAAGTAACTGGTTGGAGCGATTCCCAGTCGGACTTCAAATGGTTTTCCCGTTCCCAGTTCACACGGGGCAACAATTTTGACAAGTTGGGGGTGTACTGACCTTTGCTAATGAAGAAAACTAAAAATACTTACATCTTTAGATTTATACAAATAGGGAAATTTTTAATTAATAGGTACATTTATACATTTATAAAAATAATAATAAAATTTTAATTAACTAAATAATTTATTTTAATTGGAAAATATAATTAGTAACATAAAATGTGCTTATCTAATGAACATTTAGGGCATTATTAAAATATATTAAAACATTTTTTTAGATACCCACAGTATTTTTTTTTCTTTTAATATATGGGCAATTTCATTTGGATTCAGGCAACGAGTGGCAGTCATATTTTTTATTTTGCTTGAAATTTTATATTTTGTAGAGAATGTCTCAAGAAGAACAATCCTTTTTATTCTAATGTCCTGACATGATTAGTTCCTAAGAAAGAAAATCTCAAAGAAGCGGAAAGAACTACGAGGTTTTGACGATTGTCGTGCGTGGCGTTTTAAATCACTCTCAATCTCAAAGTATTCAAAAGAGAACGTCTATATTTTTTTAGTGTGATATATAGGCATGTAGGTAAGCCGACATTATAACTGCTATTTATTATTCATCGCTCCATTTTTTGTAAAAATCCCCAAACATGCCTCCGCAAACAACTGTGACCTAAATTGCGAATTTTATTTTCAGTTGACTATGTTTAGTATCGCTTTTAAAATATTACCACGTATAGAACCCTTCATTGCCTTCAAAATTAAGCAATGTTCGTGTTTTTATCATGTACGAATACTGAGAAATAAATTATGAAACAGAGAGGGTTTTCACTTTTCGTTGAACTTCAGCACGCTGTATAAAAAAAAACATTTTTAATTTTTCTTTTTCTCGTGTTGCGTTCTCTTCACACTCTTCTTTTAGCCAGAATACATTCCGTTAATAGTATTTGCCTTAGTTTTGAGTTTTAAGCCTCTAAAAATGCTAAAAAAGAGGAAATGCCGATGGTGGGATTTGACTATTTTCGTGTGTGGCGTTTTTGAACCACTCTCAATGTTAAAGTATTCAAAGAGAGTTTCGATATTTTTTTATTGTTATATATATGCAAGTCAGTAAAACGACATTCCATCTACTATTTATTATTCGTCGATCCAATCTTCGTAAAAATCCCCAAACATGCCTCCGCGAACAACTGTGACCTAAACTGCGGATTTTTTTTTAGTGGACTATGTTTAGTTTTGTTTTTAATATAATACTACGTGTAGAACCTTTCATTGCCTTCCACATTATGTAAAGCTTGTGCCTTAATCACGTACGAGTACTGAGAAATAAATTATGAAACGCAGAAGGTTTTCACTTTTGTTCAATTTCAGCACGCTGTAAAAAAAATAAAACATTTTTTTTGCGTTTTGTTTTTCACACTTTTTTTTAGCCAGAATACATTCTGTTAGAGTTATATGCACTAGTTTTGAGTTTTAAGCCTCTAAATGTGCTAAAAAGGAGCAAATGCTGATGGTGGGTTTATGGGTTATAGCTGTATATTTTATTCTTTATTATAATATTCTAAGGGACGTTGAATAAATACTCATATAAAAAACATGAATGTCGTTAGGCGTATAATAACAAGTTTTCAATTCCAAACGTCTAAACATTATAAATTCGCAACCGCCGGGAGCGAGTTTTCAGACAATTTCTGCCGGTGCCATGATTGGAGGGGCCTCAAGCCTAAACCCTATGCGCCACATAATCTATACTACGTTAGAAATATCAAAGTATAATATTGTAAAACATTAGAGTAAAATACGCTCCCTATTGGAAACGTAGATTTTTAAAACCGAAATTTTATATTTTTAATGCTTAATTCATGTTGAAACAGAACCAAATCATTTTTCAGCATATTTAAAGGCTTAAAACTCAAAACCAGCGCATATACCTCTAACAGAATGTATTCTCGGTAAAATAACGGTGTAAAAAAAACGCGAAAAAAAAACAAAAGAAAAATATTAAAAATGTTTGTTTTTTTATACCGCGTGCTGAAATTGAACGAAAAGTGAAAACCTCCTCTGTTTCATAATTTATTTCTCAGTACTCGTACGTGATTAAGACACAAACTTTACATAATATGAAAGGCAATGAGAGGTTCTACACGTGGTATTATTTTAAAAACAAAACAAAACATAGTCGACTAACAAAAAAATCTGCAGTTTAGGTCACAGTTGTTCGCGGAGGCATGTTTGGGGATTTTCACAAAGACTGGATCGACGAATAATAAATAGTAGATGGAATGTAGTTTTACTGACTTGCATATATATATCACAATAAAAAAATATCGAAACTCTCTTTTGAATACTTTGACATTGAGAGTGGTTCAAAAACGCCACACACGAAAATCGTCAAATCCCACCATTGGCATTTGCTCTTTTTTAGCATTATTAGAGGCTTAAAACTCAAAACCAAGGCAAATACTATAACGGAATGTATTCTGGCTAAAAGAAGGGAGTGAAGAGAACGCAACACGAAAAAAAAGAAAAAAATTAAAAATGTTTTTTTTTAAACAGCGTGCTGAAGTTAAACGAAAAGTGAAAACCCTCTTTGTTTCATAATTTATTTCTCAGTACTCGTACATGATAAAAACACAAACCTTGCTTAATTTGCAAGGCAATGAAAGGTTATACACGTGGTAATATTTTAAAAGCGATACTAAACATAGTCGACTCAAAATAAAATCCCCAATTTAGGTCACAGTTGTTCGCGGAGGCATGTTTGGGGATTTTTACAAAAATTGGAGCGACGAATAATGAATAGCAGTTATAATGTCGGCTTACCTACTAGCCTATATATCACACTAAAAAATTATAGACATTGTCTTTTGAATACTTTGAGATTAAGAGTGATTCAAACACGCCACACAACACAATCTTCAAAACCTCGTAGTTCTTTCCCGCTTCTTCAAGATTTTTTTTCTCAGGAACTAATCATATCAAGACATTAGAATAAAAATGATTGTTCTTCTTGGAACATTCTCCACAAAATATAAAAATTTCAAGCAAAATAAAAAATACGACTGCCACTCGTTGCCTGAATCCGAATGAAACTGCCCATATAAATTTATCTTTTGGCCAATCAGAGCAAGCCGGCCGCCGTGGCACGCGGGCGCGGATTAGTGGTACGCGCTGTCGACAGATGGCGCTCCCTATGCGACGCCGGAGTCGGGCGGACAACGCGGTAGAAGGCGCTACGCAGTACAGAAGGCAACCCCCGGACCAGGGTGTAAGATAGACAGGTGGGAAACGAGAGCCAAATGAGCGACCGGATTGTGTCCCCATCGGTTTTCTTTTTTCTGTGGCGCCATCTATGTGGAGCACCGCAAACTCTCACTCCGGCGGGCGACCGGTGGCGACCGGCTAAACCAGGGGGACGGCATTGGCATCACGTAATTTTTTGAAGCCTAGTCATAAAAATAAGCCGGCCCGGAAGTGCACCGGTTGGCGGTATACTATAATATTCTACCTCGTTCGGTGGGATTTACGAGTTACGAAGCTGTCTAAAACTGTGGTCGAAACTGACGGTCGGAATAGGCCATTCCACTTAGCGCTCTCTGGGCGGCACCATTTTGTTCGACAGCAGCGCCCTCTCCATACATCGGGGAAATTCAGCGGGTTCGGCGGGGTAAAACGAGAGAGAGGGCACGCGCCCGACTCCGCTAGCAGACGACAAACCGGGAGGTTGCCATTCTCCATCTTTGGACTGTAACGGTGGGCTGTACGGAACATCGAACTCTCGCTCGTGGCTGCCATTGTGAAGTGGTTTGCGCTTTTAGAATAGTTATGGCTACTCCAAAATCAGCCTATAGCTTTCTGTTGTTCTATTTCGGTAAATAGTCAACTAGCACATCTTTTTTCGTTACTTAAATATCAGTTGAGTCAGCCGGCAGTACTACCCACAACCACTGCGTGTATTGCGGCAGGAGAGCACGTTTTTGTTTATTATTTCAGACTTCCACTCATGGTCGCTAAAGGCCAACACCAGTACGAACTTTGTATAGTGAAAAAGGTACAGCAACCGGATTTACTTTTCGCTGGAGAAACTGGCCAATCTGACAAAGTTTTCCCTGTTTCTTTTTTATTTGTACATAGGTAACACTGCAATCGGACCCTGTTAGTATTTTTATCTAGCATAGTATTACGCGATAACTGGCATGCCAAAATCTGCGCATCTGCGCTTGAAATTTCAAAATGACGCGATTTTAAACAGAGTTTGCATGCCGGCCGGATGCAAACTACAGCCCACTCGGCAGAGCAGACGAGATGCGGGGGAGAGGGGAGGGCATTTTTTTCTCTCTGTTACCCACCCTGCTATGACCCTAATGGAATGGTCTATAGACTACTTCCATAAAGCCCTGCATGCAACACGGTGTGCGTTGCACTCTGGGAACTAGTTGGCCAGAGAGGAGACTGGCATGGTTTCAATTTCGATCGACACGTCGACAAAAAATTATACACAGAGCGTGGACTATTAACGGCCGTTATCTCATGTTTTCTGATCCCGAGAGCGTCATTTGTGGTCTCTAATCTAACCTAAATGACCAGACCTTGAAGCTTCAGCACAAGCCCGAGACGTATAGCTTGTCTTTAACACATGCTTGTTGTATTTTTGTACTTGAGCCTTTCTGTTAGCGTTCCGATCGAGGTATGTGGACGAGCCAGTGCTGGTAATCTCGACGCTGCGAAGCTCGAGGATCTTGCTTGTGTACGAATCAACACGCTGTAGCAACCAATAAGTATGCATACATCGAGCTCGCGCCTTTACATTAGTGTTGTTGATCAGGAAGTTTTTTTGTTTCGTGCGTCCATAGACGAAATATTACTTTTTGCAATTACTGTTTTTCTTAATACGCCTGAGTATGCGAGGTAAAACTCGGAGGTGCCATTGAAAAGCTCAATTTTAACAGACTCCTTATCTCTTATCTGTACTGACCCGCAGCACTGCACGAAGTGAAGTCCCCACCCACTTGCATTCCACTAATATTCAATATTCAACTTATCCTGCAATCATGTAGGCACATTCGCACATACAAACCGTTTTAATAAAGCACAAGTCGAGCACTTGTGGGAAGAATGTCCCACCGATCGCCGGATGTGCGCCGGACGGGCATAAACCCCTATGCGGTGCGCCAAACGAACGAAATTATTCAAAGCGCGTTTGACGGTTGCTAATGGCCATAATATTTGTTATGTGTTTGCTTTCTTCCTGCCCGAGTATGCAGAGATAATTTCAGACACACCGTTCAGGCACAGATCTTGGGCATCAGTAAAAGCTCGTCCAAAAAGGCCTAGCGAGGAGTAGGGGACGCTTGTTAAGGCCTCCGTCGTAGCTAGACGAACTCAGCGTTTGCGAAAACTTAATCTTCTATCAGCAAAAAAATTGAGTGGGAGATATATGATGACACGAGGAAGACATCATAGTAACTTTTGTGCAGCAGAGAGGTTGAATTTATTGCGTTTCCCTAAAAGTTCATGCGTCAATGCTGGGCTCAGCTTTGATACCCCTGTGAGGATGCGGCTTGCTTTTCGCCCAATGAGGTAACAAGAAGCAGACGTTCGGCAAACAAAATATGTGTAAGGCTCGAGGTGACCAAATTTCAAATGTAGTTCACTGGTACTAGACGGGATTATTGAAACTGAACTCAAATATGCACTCGTGGGGTGACGTGACTAATACCTGTGCCACACGGGCAACTCAAATGCCATTTACAACGAATGACATTTAAGCGGACGGCCAGTCAGCGCGCGACTTTCCGGGCATAGCGCATTCCACGCGCGACATTGCGAGCCGATTCGCCGGTCACACAAATGTCATTCGTTGTAAATGGCATTCGAGTTGCCCGTGTGGCACGGGTATAAGCTACGTCTTACTACGTTTGCACACGCACTCATAATATCCGGTGTTTCGGGAACCAAGGAAAGTGCCCCGGTCTTCGTTTTGTATCGCTCGAGAATGAGTGTATTGTAATATCGTGAAAAGTCAAATAGTCGAAAACGCAAGCAGCGCGTTCGGTCGCGACGTGATAGCATGAGATGGAGCTGCTCAGTCGAAATCAAAACTGAGTGGCCAACTAGTTCCCAGAGTGCACTGCTTGGTATTTCGCCGCAATGGGGCGCGTCGGTTTTGGAAGAAGTCCATTAAGACGGCGAGTTGGTCCTGTCGGTCCTGTCTGCATCTATTCTTGTATCCCTGTTGTCCCTGTTGTTTTGGCGTTTAACTTTAAGGCCCGTTCACACCCTTGCGACCGAGTACGACCGAGAGAGACCAGACCGGTTTTAAATGCTCTTGCGATCTCTTAGGACCAGCTCCGCTGCAGCGCATCCGGTCCAAAGAGATCGCAGAAGCTTTCGGTCTGGTCTCTCTCGATCTTACTGTCGCAAGCGTGAACGGGCCTACGCCTAACGGACGGAGCCGACCGAGGAGCAACGCCGGCAATGCCCAAGATCGTCGAGATGCGGAGTCTGCGAACCACCGAAGCGTGTAATCCGCGTGACGCAGAGCACCGCTTGAGCAACAATTTTGACGACGGAGAGCGACATCAAGGTCTCTATCGAAGAGCCACGTTGCAGAGTGTTTGCGATCGCGGCGGTTGCGCTTGATTTTGTGGACGCATCGTCTGCTGGAGTTTCTTACCCGCAATGGGATTGTGTAGTGTGGAAAATTGCAGTAATCGGTCCGAGCCGTCGAAGAAGTCGCGCACCGGTGTTTCGTTTCATCGGTGAGTGCGTACACCTTTTGCTGATGAAACTTCAGATTAATATATATTGCTTCCGAATATGCTCTTAGTTTCCCGAGACGTCGTGTGTCGCAACCGATGGGTGAGGCACTGAACAGGGAAGTGGTTGGACCCCCCAAAGAATAGCGTACGTGGTGTGCTCAGCGCACTTCCAGTCCGAGGATTTCGAGCGGAGCCTCACTGATTACCGTGTCTTCTGTCAACTGTCTGTCTGAAAGGGGCACCGTAACTATTTCAAAAGTCAATGTTGCATTGCAAATCAAGCTATGTTGTAAATAAGTGTTGTGTATATTGTTTTAACTTTCGAAAGTGGTTCTAATGTAAATAAAGGTGAATTAATACACTACGAGACAAGTGGATCTAAGCTTTAATCGCGGTGACAAAAGAGAGCTGCCTCAACAAGGTAAGTTGATATCCCACGAGCGCAGCAGGAGGGGTATAAAGTTCATGATTTGTTTTCATTTCTATGTTAGATCTTCCGAATTTTCGGGCGGACGCCTCGCATCGCTAAATCATTTCTCGTTGCCCAAGACATCGAAAGCCACGACGCCTGCTGCTCTCGTGCGCTTTCGCAGAAGAAAAGGTTCTCCTTTTTTTTTTTTGTAAACAGCTCGGAAGAGAAAACTAAAGCGCTTTCTTGTGCTTTCTTGAGACAATCTCTGCTGAGACGCTGCTTCGAGCGAGCCGCTCTACTTGCACGACGAAGCCTTCTAGAATTGCCAACGACGTAGGTACACCGTGAATAACTGCTCTAGTTCTGAAATTTTACAGTTCAAGCTCTATCCGTAGCGTCGAGAAATAAAAGGCAAAACAACGACAAATAGACGCTACAAATCCGACCCCCACCGCCTCCGCGCTCACTGCCTACTGCATAAATTGAACATACTACAGCTCACCATAATAGCGCCTCTACTAAAACCCACCAGAAAAAGTCACGTGCCGGGACCGACTCGTCCCGAGATGCATACCGTTTCCGGAAAAAATGTGAGGAGGGTAGGGGAGGCGGCTTCAGAAGAAGTTGCCTTGCGGAGGCTAGGCTCGTGACGTCATGCCATCCCCCTGGGCTAAACTGACGGAGATTTTTTTTCTTCTCGTTGCAGCGCCATCTGTTGCAAATTGGGGGTACCCGGAAGCAGACGAGTACACAATCCGGTCACGGCGCTGCGCTGTAGGCCTCTATGGGCCGTTTCCCCACCTGTCTATCTTACATCCTGCCC
>JAZHYW010013126.1:0-31341 GCA_037355805.1 Ixodes ricinus | reverse complement strand
GGTAGCCGTTCACCGTTTAAATTTGTGTTTGTTGCACTGCATGTGTCGCGTGGCTGGCTCGTAGCAGTTTCTGGTAAAGCAGGCATAAATTCTGCATCGGGTTTCGGCTGGATCTGGTCTGCCGGCCGATTAGAAAGGAGTCCCAGCCAAACGCTAGCATCTAGTGCATGCCCCGTGCTGGCCTCCGGTAGCGACATCCTCTGCCCCTGGAGGCACACCTGGGAGAGCTTTGGCGGGGATTTTTTATGTCTGCGCCATTGAGGTGCGGAATGCGTGGCAAGTTCTTTTGTGCAACATTCGCCGCCTCTGCCGAGACACTGCGGTGAAAAGAAAAGAGGCAAATTTGCGCTAAAACCACCGTAGGTGAACGAACAGGTGGCATCGTGGTGTCGATGGATGTCGCAGTGTCGCGTTCCAAAGTCCGATAACGTTGCGGCGTCGCATGATTGGACCTCGCGTCGCGGTGACATCCAATGTCGCGTGAATGTGGTCCGCCCCATGTAGCGAGACCCCTCTTTCTTATCGAGGCTCACCTCCTCTTTTCTTCAACTAGGCCGCATTTTCGCGGACGGAAAGCTCCCAATGCTACGCATTTAGAAGGTCGGTTCTATTCCGTGAGCTACGATTGCAGGGTGGCCAATGCGATAGTTTCCTCCAAATCGACCTTTCCATCCCAGAAGGCTTTGTGACAATCCTAGGTTGTAAAGCCAGGGAATTGTAGAGCTGTTCCGATGTATGGTCGGGCTGGCTCGCTAACTTCATATACATTCGAATTTCTTTATAACCAATGCCTGTACTATGAAAACGCCTGTTTAACTGAGTAAAATAAAGTTCCTGCCATCTTTTATATGTTCAGTGTGCTTCTCTGACGACGACTTAAATATAAAAGCAAAGAAGGACGGAACAAAGATAGGGACATGACAAGCGCTTACTATCAACTGAGCTTAAATCTCAAAAAGTTTAAAGTTAGAAAATTGTGAAACTTTTTATGTAATAAGTTTACTTTGCGAACCTTTCGAAGCTCAGGTTCGCAAAAAGTTTGCGGCATCTCTAATCGTGATAGCACATCTTTAGCGTGGGAAAAAGGGATTGAACACACTTTAAACTGACCGCCATGTTCCGGTCTTTTAACTTATCACACCGGGATTAACTACAGAGGTGCTCGAAGCTGGTGCATTCATTAATTGAGAGTATGAAGACATGGAGCCTCCGGAGTCATAAGAAAGAAAATAAAACGGGTTTTGTGTGTGGAAAATTCACCGCCATCTTTTTATCTCAAAGTCATCAGCAAATCGTTGTAACTAATCTGGCGTTTACTATGGTTGAAAAATTTGTGAAATGGAAAAAAAACTAGAATCGGCTCACCTATCCTTGGCTTCATTTGCCTGGCCCAAATAAGCGCCGCAGTAGCGCGTAATAATTTTTTAGTGTACATGCAAAGTATAGGGAAAACATATTTTTTATTTTTCTCGATTGACTCGGGTGAGCCAATCTTTCCACAATTTTAGCGTAAGCTTCCAGCAACTTCAGGCCCCTCTGTAGTAGATCCTAGCGCAATAAGTTAAAAACCTATTTATACCGTCCCTCGAAGCGGCCATCGATCCCTTTGACCCACGCAGTAGTATGAGTATCCCAATAATGTAACAACTGGCTGATGTTATTAGATAAATCAAAGTGCAAACTAATTGGCTTTTCTCAAAAGAGAGCCCCTTCTTCCTTCCAGTACCTGTTAGATGACAAGAATGTTGAGAAAGTCGAGGAGGACGAATATCTCTGTGTCATACAAACTACCGATCTGACATGGATTAACTGTATTAACACCATTTCTTTGGATGCAGCAAGGACCCTTGGCTACATCCGGCATTGCCTGAGTTCTGCTCCTTCTAAATTTAGGAAGCTTTCCTACGAAACCTTTATACGACCAAAATTAGAATACGCTGCCGCAATCTGGAATCCTCACCAAAATTACTTAATCCCTCAACTGGAAGCAGCTGATAACCAAGATAAGAAAACTCCGTTGCGTTTCATTGGACATTCATGCTTTCGCATTCACAACTCATAAGTGCTTAAGGGTCTTCCGACTTTTTGTTACATGCACTTACATCTGTACATCCAGCCAAGACACAGGGATGTCCAGCTTGCCTTTGTTCTAGATTCAAATTTTTAAGTGTGTGCTGTGGGATTTTGTTACCAACACAGGTACCGATGGAGTAACCAGAGGGTTATTTCAACAGCGGCGGCGATCTCAAAGGCGACGTCAAACCTAGTAGCGCGGTTCCCACATCTCCGTGGCAATATAGACGACGTTTAGGGCTACATTACCGCGGGTCGATTCGATTAATTGCCTCTGTCGGTTCCAATGATCGTCTACCTTGTTTCACTCTCTCAAATATAGTGGCAGAGAAGACACGTACCAGAGCAAGGACAGAGTCCATTAACATACTCTTCTAAATGAACTTCAATGTCCCCTCCAAAATGCCCCCGTGCCGGCAAGGTAACAAAGGTCCTTACCTGCCGGATGTAGGGTTCCAGAGAGCCAAGATCAGGGAAGCATCGGAGAAGTCGCCGACCGACGTCCTATCTTTTTTGCGGTCACCGAACGAGTCCCCTTCCCGAGTGCGGGAAAACAAGAGGCAAAACCTCCTCGCCTGTCAGCAGTGATCCGCATCCGAGCGGGGGAACGGAAAAAGGTCCCCCGAGAGAGAGTGAGAGGAGGGCCCCCAAGCAGGAGTCCGAGTGTTCCGACCTGCGGCCGTTATCGCAGCCATCGGGGAACGGAGAGCACAGGAATCCCCACAGTGCAGAAATGGCGTGCAAGCTCAGAAATGACTGCCGGACGTGTCACATGGGAGAGGATCAGCTGCCGAGTCAGTCGAATAAGACAGTGCCAACTAGAACCGAAACTCCTTAGGACACGTGACCCCATCAACGCAACACCGACAGCACCACCAAAAACTAAACAGAACAAAACCACGAAACTGCTACCACCTTGGTTTATGACTACCACCGCGACGGCTGCATTAACGGGGGACATAGAAATAATGAAGCCACTATTTTGTCGTTCTACGGAAATGACGTCGTAAGCGTCAAATTAATATTTGAGATATTTTGGCAGGGATGTCTAAATAGTTGCTGCCTTTTATTACTACCCAAAAGGACAAAATTAATGTCTGCGTGCAAACTAATGGGCAAAGTATACACATGCTGGCATTTGGTAATTGCAGGATGGCCCGATGGTTATCCAGGACCCACTGAACCTGGGTCACAACGTGGCGGCGTCGGCGAGTCTGGAGCTGGCGCAGAAGTTGGCGGCGTCGTGCGCCCTGGCGGCAGAGGACATGGCTGGGGGACCCGTGGGTGTGGCGGACCTCCTACAGGCGCCGTTGGCCAAGCGACTCGTCGAGCGGAGCGTGGGGAGCGACGTGCACCGAGCCCGCATCCGCATGTCTGGTCCGGAACTGGTCCACTATCCGTCGGCGCTGGTCTGGGCGCGGGAGGTGAGACTGCGCCTTGGGCGGAAGAATGACGGGATTTTGCAGCGTTTTGTTACGGATAGCGGCACATCTTCGTGTCACACATCTCCGTGGCGTGGTCACGTGACGCCAACCACATGTTGCACAATGTCAGGTTAGCTAACATGACATGACACAAGGTCACTGTGTGCCCAGATGTCACGTTATTTTTGTAGCAACTTTTCTAAAAGCATAATGCTTTAAAATGCAGTCAAGTCTGCAAAGCATATCATTAGACCATGGTTGACAGATTAAGGATAAAATAGAAGCTTGGCCTCCAGTGTGAGCTTTGTACGTTTGGTAACTCTTGGACGAAGCCAAAGCACGATGATCGGCATACTGGAGGAGGACTCATAGTGCATTCTTTAGCTCTCCCCGTCTATAGTTGTGCTAGTCTTCTCTCCTTTGACCCTCGAGTGTTTCATTTTTTGGGTTTTTATTGTTCTTGTTCACTCCATTCACAGGGCAGTGGAAAAGGTAGTACCTTTAGCTAAAGTCCCTTTAGTAAAGGGAGCTGGAGAATTGCCATGACTCAATGCATAAAGGTCCCTTCAAGGGGTATCGGAATTGAAACTCAATAATATCCCCGGAACACTTCAAAGCGCATAAAATATAATCTATGATATCTTTAAGCGATAATTGCATGCTCATATTTTCGCCGGACGACTATATTTTTGGTTTCAACCGGTGGATTCTGGCGAGTGCCTTAGAATCGGCCATCGAAGCAGCGCGATGCGTCTCGGGATATTTGCCCGTGGCGTCGCGCTCGCGACGTCACACTCGCACGTCACGGGCCCATGAGCGGCTGAGGGTACTCTGCAATTACGATTGTCGTCGCTAGGTGGTGCCAGCTTTATTGTCAACAGCGTTATAATCCCGCCAAGTGGGAATGCCCGAGGTCTGGTGTACTGAGAGGTGTGCAAGCACCGCTCGATCCACACTCCTCCAACGGGCTTGCCGCACCCTGACGTCACTCCCGATGGGCGGCCGTGGCGTAAGACATTCCAACGAAGCTCGGCCCCCAAGGACCAGGCTTTATCGGAAATCGTTTTATTCGTTTTCAAGGGGCGATGCAACGATTTTTGTACTTTGCACAAATACCGCTTAGAACAAATGCCTGACGTTAAGGGCCTGCGAAACACCCGTTCGTTTTTCATCTCGCGCAATCAAAGTCGCAGAAAAAATGAAAGAAAAACAAGCAGCGTTCACCCCCTCAACTCGCAGCCGGAACAAGCGGCCACGTGATCTGGAGCCGATTATATACCGCCAATGTTGATCATAGCCACGCACTGGGGTTGGCAAAGCACAGGACACGCGCTGAGTTCCAGACATTGTTATGGCTCAGCTATTGTCGTCATTGCAGCGATTGGACACGGGCCACTACCCGAATGCTTCTCGAGCTATCAATGATCACGAGCTCAAATCGAGTACCCACGCAATGCTCGGGTCCAATCTATGAGCCGCATTCAAATGTCGTCACTGGAGGATACTGCGATCCCCAGCTATGTCATCAAGTTTTGCAAAGGAGAGATTGAATGAAAGCGCTCACTTTGCTCCTTCAAATTACGCCGCAACAAAGAAGTTTCTTGGCCAGTGGCTTTGCATACGAGTATCCTTGAGTCCCACTAGTGCCAGTAAGCTCGTGTAAAGGGACAAACAGTCCAACGGAATATCGTTGCATCGCCCCTTTAAAATTGCTTTTCTCACGTTTACGGACGAAAGACTGGTGTTTGTGAGCTGCTGATCATAAAGGAGGCCACGTCTGCGTGAGAAATAGGTGCTAAATTTCGCTTCCGTACTCTTTAACTAAGGTAGGGCCTATGTTAAAGGGAGCTTGCCAACCTCTGCTTTACGTGTACAGCCTCGGATCCATGAAGTACAAGTTTGATATTTCTAAATAGCAATTATCGGATTAATTCTGAACATTAACGTGATGGAATACGTTAGCGAAAACATGTACTCACGCTAGCAGGTTGTCATCGCACATTTCGTTGAACGTGTCTATCAAGTACACCTACTTAAGGCATGATGCAGCAGCGTATACAAGAACACCGTCAAGCTCTGACTAGTTAGCTCGTACAATGCCTGCCGCTGGTGGTTTTCTTGTATAACAAAGCAAAACAGCAGCAACTCCAAAAACTTGGTAAGGACCATCGAAGCAACATTTTGCAGTTCTTTCCATTTCTTGAGATATACAGTTGTAACCTCGACCTGGCAGCCAGTTTTGAATTCCGTTGCAAACAGCAGGTCCATTGCTTCGTAATGATCGCTGATTTTGTCCGGCAGCTGCAATGCCGGTCCAGATGCCTAATGCATCAGGAGATGGTGAACATTTTCGGGACAGCATATGCGGATGCGTCAGCGAATGGTTCCTAGATAAACCTTTTACTTGGAAACGATGTGTTGCACCGCTCGTTTAAGCTCCTCCTGTTTCATCTGCCATCTAGACAGTGGCGGTCCCAGACATTGGTTTCAGGGGGGCAGAAATTGCTGCTTAAATAACAAAAAGAGACATCACGCTTTTTTGTGAATAAAGATTTTTTTTTATTAGTCCCACTGTTTGCAAGTCGGAAATACGCAACATATGGCTATAGCTCATAATATAGGCTACTAAAATAAAAGAATATTGGCTGTAAAATAAAAAAATTATAAAAAGCGATCGATTTGGAGAGCGGTCGCCTACCCCCCTTAGGACCGCCACTGCATCTAGAAGGCTTTTCTTCCTCCTTGATGCTAGTTCACATTATGATTGGGTCAAAACAAAGTGTTTGGCCAGTGCGACTCATTTATTCTCCGTTTATTCCCAGTGTGATGCCCAACACCTTTACTAAAGCTACCCTTCCGCTGCCGTGTGAATGGGAGCCATCTTGTCTTTTTATTTTATGGACTATATTAGAACCCCTCCTAAAATCTGGTAGAGTAGGCGTGATTGATTGACCTACACCTCATGCAGCAGTCTAGTCTAGTGTGTGCAGCCTCGTCGATTTATAGGTAACCTGTCTCAACAAACACTAGAACCTAATTGCCCCGCCTGGACTTTTCTGAATCCATGGAGACTTGTGCAGGTAAATTGATGCACCTAGTAAACATATTTGTATTACTGAATCAAAGTTGCAAGTATGCTCGTAATATGGGGGCAGGCATTTGAGATACCGATGTAGCGAAGCAATAATCATACAGTCGAACCCATTATAGCGAACCCGGGTAGAGTAGCGAAATGTCAGACATAACAAACAAATGTTCTTTGCACGCTCTTGCTGCTGTACTTTTAATGTAATTTTATCCCGTTTTTAACAGGAACAAAGTGGAGGCCGTGCTGTGGATCATAACAAAAAACTTGGCTCACCGAGAATATTAATGCGAAAGCATTAATAGCGAGACGACGTTATCAGCTGAAACACGCACCAAACAGCACCTAAATCCTTTCTCCAAGTGAAGCCAGCTCCCAGCCATGGAAACCATGCGAAGAGCCTAGACAACGGCACCTAGTTTCCCGATCCCAAAGAAAGCGGAGTAAAGCTGATGGATTTTCGGCTTCAATCCCATTGGCTGGCGAGAACGTCGTCGGCCAGGCTCCCGGTGGCCGCTGCCCGTCTGCTTTCAACGTGCGGCCACCCCATGGCTGCTCGTGTCTCATCAGCGCGCAACTAACACGAAAGCGTCCCAGGCATAGGCGGAAAGTTCTCAATTTCCCGGGGGGGCTGGGGCCCGACAAGCCCGCCTTAATCCCCCCCCCCCCCGCCACACACACATACAAACACGGGCATGGTGGCGGGGGGCCGAAGGCGTGGGTATAATAAAACCCTTGGTGAAAACAGCAACAACGGACGGTGTATTTTTTGACGTTTCGGCCGGAGTCCGGCCGAAAAGTCGAAATTCGCGAAAATCAGGGGGTCGCGAAAATAAACGGTTTTACAGTATAAGTCTAATTTGGCCCAGAGGGCTGCGCAGCGGTCGCTTTGCACGCGGCTCCCGGTGGAAAGGAGTGAGGGGCTGGGACATCCACCAAACCGACTGAACCCCGCCCCTTAGCGATTTTGGGTGACAATTAAGTGCGGCCTGTTGAACACTTCTGCAAAAAAATATGTTTTATTCATCTTTGGTCGAGAAAATAGACATTAAACAGCCTAACCAACACACCATTGCTTTGGGTGTATGGGGGAGCTCTTGTTTCTTCAACAGTGAAGGTCTCACTACACATAGGTAAAATACAGATCATGGAACATTTTTCGGAGAAAGATTAAAGTCACAAAATGACATATCACATAGATACACAAATTGCAGAATATATCACAATGTCTTATCACAATTTATGGGTCATCCTTTTACATTGCACGACGGCGTAATTTATGACTAGAATTAATAATATAAAATAAAGCAATACACCGGCATACTTTGACTACCTGCAAAAGTTTTGCATTAACGTATCAGCATAAAGCAAAGAAAACTTAACACGCCAAAAGGACAAATATCAATATTGAAACTCGATACGGAATACAACTGCCGGGTCCGTCGGCAGCCCTCTAAGGTTCAGGAACTCCCGCAGTGAGGTGAGAAGGGTGCAATCCAAGGCGGATACAGGTCGTAGTGCCTGTATTTCTTGCTTTCTGTCGGCTTTTGTCCCTTTCTATTCTAGAACGCTTCTATTCACAGCTACATTCGCTGATACCGATAAGGACTCATTATCTCCCCCAGTGAACCTTCATACGTGCCGGCGGCCGACGAGTGCTTTACAAAGGGTCTCTTCCCAAAACGTCTCCCCTTTTTGCCTCGTGTCCCGTTTTGAACACTTAGTTATTTGCTTTTCAGTTGGTGTTCCCTTATCATCTATTTCTAAACAATAAAAGCCTGCTGTCCTTTGAAAGAAAACTGGCTGCTGTAAAAAGGAGAGGGGACAGCAAAGTAGAAAACGACTCCCATTTGCTTTGACTGCACCAAAGCCGGAGGGCGATCTCCCGGTTTCTCCGAGCGAATGGGGTGATTCCTAGCGACAAGTTTTTTTGTTTTTTTTTGTGCAAACTCGTCAGCTCATTTCCGACAATATATGGAACGAGATACATAAGCCTGGCAGATTATCGCGATATAATCGATACATCGTAAAAGTATTTCACTACTGAGATGCAAATACATTTTTCAAATGTATCTCGATACAGAAATACAGATACTCGAAAGTATCTCTAAGATACTATCGCGATACTTTTGTATCGCGATACTGCCCAGCCCTGCTACAGTGTACGATGTAGCTCGTGGCGTCTCGTGCTCAGCTCGCGCAGGCCCACAGCGGGGTTGCCGCGCGTGCAAAACGACTAAAGTTCCCGCTATGCATTGCGGCAGCGGCGGCGTAGCTAAACTGACTGGTGAGATCGGTCTCGACTTTCGTTAAGCTACTGGCATGAGCCGCTGGACAGCCTCTGACAACCGGCGATATTCGCATTCAGCCAAGATGTCATGACAAGATTATCGCGTTGTGCCGAGAACATCAAGAGAAACCTTTGTGAACGGTTGTTTAAAACGCTTGAATTCTTTTTTTCGCTTGAAAGAGACGTCCCAAACGTGTGTAATCCCCTGGAGAACGTAGCATAAGCATGCTTACGGCATGATACTTAAACAAATGTCTGCTTTTGTGACCCTATAATTTAGCTGTCATTGCAGTTGTGATCAGTGAATTCCGGGGTTCAAGCGCACTGACCATGATGAATTGTTTCAACGTTTGGGAAAACAAAATGGGGCTTACAAAACGTATTATGTCGTCTACTTCCGTAGGCTGCAGGTCCGCTAGAGGTGCCACTTCCGTCATTCGCGACTACTTCCAATGGCTTTCGAAGGAATTTCCATCACTAGCCTTTATCGTATTTGCTAATACTACGTAGGGTCTTCGAACAGGACTGCGCGAATAGTTAGAACAATTTATCCACTGGGTGCCAGCTATCGATATGTGCGGGCACCTGGGCGCACAGATGAGATTAATTAGGTGCACCCAGGGCCAGGGTTCCGGAGGCGATGGTACTTGCTTTTCCGAAGAGCTCGGGCGGAAGGGGGGGGGGGGAGCCCGGCACCGCCGGGGGGGCTCTGCCCCCCCCGGGAAAGTTCGGGGGGGGCTCGGGCCCCCGAGCCCCCCGTAGTCGGCGCCTATGGTCCCAGGTCAGAGTGGCAGAGCGTTGATGCAAATACGCTGCAGAGCGAAATGAGGGAGTGGAAGGAATGACGTACATGCTTTCGCATTCACAACTCATAAGAAGTGCTTAGGTGTACCTCGAGCATTTGTTTTGCACAAATGATTAGAAAATAGCGTTCAAGAATCCCAGAAGTAAATAAAGCATGTTTGCCGACTTCTCTCCAGCGACTCTCCTGCACGAGCGACTTTCTCCAGGAAGAAGTTACGCAACTCTCTAGGCCTGCGTTGCAGGACGTGCGATAGCCATCTTGCATTCCCGGTTGTTGGGTTGCAACATCACTCCAGGACACAAAAGAAAATAGGGAGAGAGAGAGAGAGGGGGGGGGGGGAGAGGGGGGCTGGGCTGCAGAAATGAGGCATGCGTGCAGGAAGGGATATGAATTCTCTTTCCTCATACCCAAGATGAGAAACCGGACATGCCAAACAAAAAGGGGATGAACAAAACGCTGTCTGAAACCTTTTGTTTTTTTTTGCTGTCGGACAAGCGCAAATTGTAGAAGGCAGCTTCCCGCGCCGTGTCCACACGACTGCGCAGTCGAACATCCAAAGCTACATTTGTCTGCGATCAAAGACTCGCTCTATAGAATTTCGTTTGTTTCTACCTTATTGGTTGCAGTCCCCATTTGATGTATCTGGGCAAGACACCGAGTGCGAGGGGAGGACGTGAGGCACAAGGCGGAGAATGTGTGGAAGTTGCACTTGGTTCAGGCTTTGTTGTTGGAAGAAGACTGCGCCGTTGCCAAGACAGCGCGCGCTTTGATCACATGCCTCACAGAGTCGGCAAAAGTGACTCTTGCTGTATTTCTTGCAAGCTTGTTCCGGATTTTGACATTCTGCGTGCTTTTCGATCACATGCTTTGCAAAGCTAGCGAGAGTCACTGGAAGTGTTCCAAATATCAAGATTCTAGAGACTTTTCAGTTGCATTGTCACACCATTTGGAAAGGGGAAAGAAAACAATTTTTCAATTGCACCTGAGAAGGGGGAATCACGATCTCAGTCTTTCTAAAGAATTAAGGTACCATTTGCAGCGATCGGCCCGTGACCAACACTTGCCTCTACTGCCAGACGTGCTTACGGCTGCTGGCGAACACGCCACGCAGAAAGAACTTGCACAAAGCTTCTCTCCGTTTCATCTATTACCATGCCAGGAGCATTAAGAGTTTTGAGCTCCACTTCAATCATACTTTCTGTTTTCCTTTTTTATTTTTTGCAGATTGTTGAAAGCGGATATTGTACCTATATAGCCGTAATCCGACATGCTGTCCAGTCGCGCCAAGGTAGTGAACACACATCGTGCACATCTGAGGCTCCTTGTTTTGCATGCGCTCCCTGGCAGCGCACAAGCTCCTGGAAGAATAAGCATGCTTTGAGGCTTGTTACAACATGTGTTACACTGCGTGCTCACACCGCGTGTTACAGAGTGCACTTGCCAAGCGTCTTACAACGTGCGCAACTTCTATCGTAATTAAGTGTACATGCGGCTTTATTGTGGCTCTGTTGCACTTCAAATATGCAAAAACAGAACAGCACCTATTACGAAAGCCGATGCTACGTGCTGCGTGACCATGACGTGTAGTGTGTGCAAAATATCGTGACTTTTGGGCAAATCCCACTTGTAGCGAAATACGACTATAGCAAACATCTTTCGAAATCACGTCAACTTCGTTATAACCGGGTTCGACTGTGGGGAGGTTTTCTCAAAAGCTGATTTTACTCTAGAGAGGTTCTACGGTGTGAGAGGAATTGGTTGAAAAAATCCAGATTCTTTAGCCTTAACATTGCATAGCAGCCACTTGAACCGACTTCTGGATGTCACTAGTAGTAGCTATTTACTTCAGAGAGCTTGGTGATTAAGGGGACATGCTCCTCGAGAATATTTCTTTTTCTAATTTTGAAGCTAGGAGGCTGAAATTTGCAGAACTACTACATATTGAGCTCCTCTTGTCATATATATATTAGTGATGGACCGAATCTGCCGAACTTTTGCAGGAAAATTCGGCAAAGATTCGGCAAAAATTCGGCAAATGTCTGCGCACGCGCGAGAACGCGACGGAGCCTTGGATTGCGAATGGACGCCGTGCAGTCGTGCGGTTACCATCGTGCAGTGTAGTACAACCAGCGGTTACGGCGCGGTGTGGGGTAGGCAACACGGTAACTGTGCGTTTGTGAGCGAGTGTGGTTCTCTTCAATATTTTCTGCCTCAAGAACAGAAGACCAACCAGTAATTTACGCAGTCCACTGCGCAAGTGACAAATGATGCGGTGCATTTTGAAACATTGAGACATTGGCCGACAATTACTTTAAAGCACTCCTCGCAATTATAACAATTCTGTTTTCGGCTCAGGAGTAGTGTGTTCCAAAACAAAATAATATTGCTTTTTCAATTAGTGTTATTTCGCGATTTGTCTTGTATCTGCATAAAACTAAACAGAACTATAATGCTCGACGTTGCACATCCGACATTCACTCTCCCTATCTTCCGAAACGTTCGTGTGTGTCCTAACACCAGAAACAGGCATTTTAAAGGTTAAAAACGAGACGTTGCGAATATGGGACGCACACTTTCATGCAAAGCTGACGTCAAGTGACTCAAATCGAAGAACATGCATATTTAAAATATTATTATTCTCTCTTCTGGTGAAGGCTCAGCAACCGTTGCATTCGTTTTCGCGCACAAAACGCACAAAAAACAAAAAAAAATCCCAGAGAACGCAAGAACGCAGCGTTACTGCCTTCATTTTAGCAATGTACACACACATGCAGGCTTGCGCTGATGATGCCTCAAAACCGAAACTCTCGTAGCGTGATTCTTGACTACCTCGTTGTCACGCCACTTCTGCAAAAAGCCACTAAAATTGCCAGTAAACACACAAAAACGACACCGATACAGTTATCTTGTAGAATATCACCTCATTTAGTAATAACTATGTCAATATGCATTACATGTTGCATTTAAGTTAAGAAAAAAAGAAACATAAAACCTTTTTTTCGCCAGAAAAAAACGAAATATCAACGAGTCTGGTAACAATGTATTTTTGCCGAATCTTTGCCGAATCTTTAGAAAAGTTCGGCAAAAGTTCGGCCTTGCCGAATCCCAAGATTCGGCGCCGAACTTTCGATTCGGCAAAAGTTCGGCCCATCACTAATATATATGCAGTCAGTTTTCTGATACCTGCCTTGGTGAAATATCTGTGCACGTATGAAGGCATATGAAATGCCTTTTTGTGCCACCCTTTTTCTCCCAAATTTACTTAAAGAAGCATCCTAAAATAGCCTGGTTGCTTCCTTGTGAACAGTAGAGTGTGCAAATCACCTGAAAAAAAAAAAATCTACGCCTGGAGAAAAATAAAAGTTGTGAACTATTGAGTCATCACTTTTAATGCAGATAGCATTCTTTGGCTACTTCACGCACTTTTCGTCTATGTATCTATCTATCCTGGCTATCTAACCTCTTACGCCGCGGAGTCGATAAATAAATAAAAAAAGACCGGCGCCGGCTGGGATTCGGACCTAGATTGACCCTTTGATCAGCAGGCAGACGCGCTAACCACAGAGCTATGAAGGCAGTCATTCAACGCACTCTAAACGGTTGTTTATATCTTTACCATAGGACATGCTTTACAGCGCTGTCACAGCTACCGGTGCGCGCGCGTTCCATGCACGAGGGCTCATTCCGCTCTCGTGAGGCTGAGCCACGGCCGCTAGCTCACCCTCTCCCGCGCTCGGGAGAGGGTGATGTAGCGGGCGTGCTCAGCCTCACGAGAGCGGAATGAGCCTCGTGCATGGAACGCGCGCACCGGTAGCTGTGACAGCGCTGTAAGCGCGTCTATGGTAAGGATATAAACAACCGTTTAAAGTACCCGTTGGTTGAGACTAGCTGAGATGCCAGAAAGTCTGGTCGGTACCATTTTGAGTGTTTGTGCGTATGGCGCGTGCTTTGCTCGCCTTCCTAAGTGACACAAACGCACGTGCTGGGCTGCGGAGATCGTGCGCAGGGCTGTGAAAGTGTCAACAAATTTAGAATCGCCTCAAGAGTGGGCTGGCGTATCTAGAGTGTGCCGGCCACCTGACGGACGCGCATAACTCACGCACCGCTAATGATGCTATTCGCATTAACGTAGATAATCATTCCCAAAGGATGGGTTCTTGCTGATTTTTAGGTTTCACTTTTAGTTTTATATTTTTTTATAAAAATACAGTGGTGCCAATCACATAACTAGCAAGATTTGCACACTCTATACATCGCTAGGAACAGCTGTGCAAAATTTCGTTGCGATACAGTAACCACAAATGGTGAAAATTGTGTGCACAAACTCTGAAAACAGACAAAAATGCCAATTTGAGAAAAACGCAAATGAAAGTTTAGTTTTATGTGACATACCTAAATTCTCACTCAAACCACACGAAACTTGGTGGTCATATAGTTCCAAGTGTCAGAGCCTGGACCACCAAACTAGAATTCCCCCGCTGCATACCACAGCTCCAGAAAAGATGCCATTCCCTTTCGCGTAGCAACCGATTCCTGGACGGCGAGTTTGCACTTTCCGCAAGCTCGAGCATGCCGCGCCACTGCCGAGAAGCTTCCATCGCGCCCGATCTCGCCGATCGCAGTACTTGCGCGCTCATCTGCAGACTCTCTCTCCGTTTTCAAACATCTTCTTTCCGATGGACTAACGAGCTCGTCAGCGCTGCCGATGAAACTCGAGCGATCGGACTTCGAAAGCGCGCCGCCCCGACCGAGGTTAGGGTTAGCTGCCGCGGATGAACTTTTCTTCTTTGAAGCTTTCCGGTTGCCCTTTTCGCGACTTCCTTTGAACTTGTGTGTCGTCCGAAACTTCCAAGGTTGAAAGTCACGTTTTCCGTCGACGCCCATCGCAAAGAAAGCAGAATGATCGAACAAGCCGTTGGTTCTGGTATCTGGAGCAGTCTGCGACGCTAGAACCGCAAGCAGCGCCGCCGTGCAGCATGTTGCTCTTGGCCAATGGCAGGGCCACAATCGCATCACGTGATTTAAAAGTCCGAGTGGCGACGCGCGTTTGCAGCAGGAAAAACATTTATTTTTTATTATTTACAACCGGAATACGAAACTATCGCCGACAGTTTCGGAGAGAAAACGGCTAGGCCTACTGCGCCAAAATAAACGCGATGGCGGCATCTGCCGCGCGATCCAAGAATTACTGCGCTCGAAAATGGCTCAGATTTGACGCTTGTTTTCCATCGCTGAGACGGGCTTCAAACTCATATCTGACTAATTTCGCGATGATATCCGGTCTTGATATTTTTACACGCTAAAAGAGGAAGGTTCAAAGATAATAGAACACTAAAAAAGCAAAATCACTTTTTTTCGAAAAAAATTGCCGCTTTTCAACTGGCATCTTTCCTTAAGGTAAGCACTTGATAATAGCCTATTTTTGTAATGCATCCAATGTGGTCAAACCTATTTATGACGATATTGCGACGCCTAGGAGCACGCGATTGTGATCTGTCCATCTTTACGTCCTTTCAGGTTTGCAGCATTCTCCTGCAGCTTCTCATTGCATACCGCATAGACTACAAAGTGGCCTACCGCAGAAAAAGAAGCAGGCCAGCACTCCATTGCGGACCCGTCGCCTAATGCAAATTCATCGACCAACGTGAACCCGCCGCTTATCGCTGGTTCGTCATGCAATGTGAACCTCGGTCCACCAACATGGACCCGTCACCCAACGTGGGCCCTCGTTGGGCAATGCGAACCCATCCACCAACACAGAGTCGCCTCCCAATGGTGACGAAGTTGCCCCATTCGACAGCTCCACCGCAAGACCGGCTCCAGCATCTGGCATCGCCAACGACTTTGTGTCCGACGATGCAGCCTCGACAAGATCCAGAGGACGTACCCTGCTCGTCGTGGAGTGCCACCCGATCAAAAGGACGTGGACGTTGCGTCGCCGAGTGTCCGTCGAGGCTCGCGCTAAAGCGTTTGATCCGGACCCGCTGACGGTGGAGAAGACAATGTCGGACTTGAGCTGGGACCTTGCGGATCAGGTGGATAAGGCTTTGGACTTTGAATTGAGGCTGACAGAGTTGGACGGACCAAAATGGACTGCTCGCGCTTGACGTGACTCCCGAGAAGCGGGGGTTACTCTCACACGTTCAGGACAATGGCCCAGGCCTTCTTTGACCAGAAGGCACTGTCGCAACTCTCGTTCAGCTTTCTACACACTGCCAGATCAGAGCTAGGGTTACCTTTTCTTTTGAGCTACTCCGCAGGGTGCGATGGGATGCTCGGCGAAAGCACGACTGTTCATTGGAAGCGGGAACTCGTCCGAGAGTCGGTCAGTTAATAAGAGCATTGTTCGAAGGAATATAGTCGTATCATCGAAGGACTGCGTACGCAACTCCCATTAAAGCGGCACGTAGCTCGCAAAAATTGTTTTTTTTTATTTGGTGGAGTAGGACACATATATCTTCAAAAGGAACTTTCGCCAAAACAAAGATTTAGCAGCACGATACTTGGGTCGGGAAACTTATTTTGAGTTGGGAGTGATTCTGAAACATAGGCTACGCTTACATGATCGTAGCGCAGTCGACATGATCGTAGCGCAGTCGACCAATCGCATGCAGGCCGTCTTTCTACTTGTCAAAATTGTCTAATCCTCGAGTGGATGCGCTCCGGTCGCATCCGTGTAAATGCAGCTCCATTCTCGAGACCCCAGAAATAGAAGCAAGTTTCCAGATAGCGTGGCAAAAAAGGCAGCAAGCGCTGCTCCCGCTGCGGGCGATTCCGTCTCCCTCGAAGTGGAGGACATTCTTAACAGGGCCAAATTCACAGTTTTTGGTTTCGGTTTAGAGGAAAGGCGTGCTTCGTCAGCTGTCGTACCAGAGATACGGTCACTGAAGGCCCGGAACAAGCCTAGTCATCGCCGTTTTCTTATCGTTTGTTTCCGGTGGAAAATGTGCACCGTCAAATAAACAAACATTAATGTTATACCCGAGTCCCATATTTAAAAGAAAATGCATTGAAGGGCACATTTTTTCTTTAAAAAGAGTTGGCTCGGACGGCAATTGTGGCATTAGTAGCACATAGATCCGTAAGGAGATGGATTAAGGCGTCGGGACGGAAGGATTGCAGATGCCCTGCGTGACCCGAGGAGCAGGACGGAGCAGCGGTGCGCGCCAATTGTAGCGGCCATCGTCAAAAACCCTTGGTGACTGCGAAGGTTTTCGAGTCGGAGTTGTCTCTCAGTGTCCAGTGCAACAGTGGCGAGAAGGCCTCGGAGTGCGGGGCTCCAGTGCTGCGTAGCCTGCCTCTGCTCGGTCGAGAACGTCGGCAGCTCCAGCTCGAATTTGCTCGGAGTCGTGTCGCAATGGGAGACAACCAGTGGAAACTGATCGTTTTCACGGGTTCATGGGAGGCCTGTCTGATTTAGATTTCTTCAATTTTGTCCCCATTTCACGTAACATCAACATTAATAAATTATTTTATGCGTATTTATATATTAGCTCAGCTCGATGAAACTTCACTAGTTGTTAACACAAAATGTTTTCTATGAGTAAGTGGTCATGAACGAGCGTCCTAGCAAGCGAGCGAGTGACACGCTGAAAGCATTACAAACGTTAAAATTATATGTAAAGGTTTGGGTCCTCTTTTTTTACCCAATTGATAATTTACAGTTTGAAAACTCGACAGTAAAATGAAGGCAAACCAAGTATGTACACATGCTCGTATGTCTTCATTTGAAGGCAAAATGCTGGCTATGGCGGCTGGTTTTAGATGAAAATGATAAATAAATAACAATATGAAGTAAGAAATAAAATAAATAAATTAAAAACAAAAATAAATAAAATAAGGAAGTAAAAATAAATTAAAATATAAAATATAAGAAATAAATAAAAAATAAATAGTAAAAAGATTTCAAAATTTTTGCACAAACGGCACATGGGGTTTGGTTTGTGCGGAGACGTTCTGCTTTTATTTTTTTTTAGTCTGCACGATCGAGCCTGTACGGCCTTTTCTTTGCTACATAATGCTAAAATCGGCCATAGGACCTGGAGACATTATAAGGCTCTTTAGGCTTTTGTTTTTATTGCTGCCATTGTTACTTTGCTCTTGCACGAACACCATTGAGAATATGAGCGATTGAAACGAGGCTATAAAATCCAGTGGAATTGCCTATCAGTGCTCATTAAACATTGGCATCGGTTTGACAAAAATTGCAGAAACAACAAGCATTAGAATGTTTTCGACAGAAGCTGCATTAGCTTTCCTTGTGAATACACTAACCCCGGTGCTTTAGGATAATATCCGTGCCTATGTTTTATATGCAGTGTATTTAGCATACATTCCTATAAATTCTTTTCGCTTCAAGTACAGCCCTCAATACATCCGGCAGGCTTCCTACTGGAGTTGTAATTCTAATTCTACCACTTTTGGCCTTGTCACATAAACCTTTTTTACATAATTTGTATCAATAAGTTCTGATTATGTGCCTTCCAACTAAACAAGCTTGGTGCAGTATGGCCATAGTAGCTTTGTGCCATAAAGCCCTTAACAGCATCAACACATCCAGCAAGTTGCTGCAGGTGGTCACAATACCATGTCTGGCGTAGGCTAACCTTGGACGGATTAGGTGCACCTAACAGGATTGAGAGGCCTTTCGCTGCTGAAGCCTATGGTTGTGTTTTACAGCACCTAATGCTGCCATATCTGCTGGATGGACCTTGTCGGGACAGATGCTTTCTGCCCTAGCAGGACAGGAGTCCTGTGCACACGGCACAATGGGAGGGACGTTGTCTTGGCGGTTTATGCATAGAAGAAATGAGCTCGCCGCTGTTATCCACAGTATATTCACAACGATAACCGCGACACGTCGCGGCGAAATCATTGAGCATCAGCGTCGTGTTCACGCACTGTGGGATGCGCAAACAGAAGCGGTCAGAACAAAATAGAGATGTGACCCCCTTGTTCCAGACGTTTTAGTTTCTTTTTTGTTTTGGAGCACTTGAAATGTCTCCCATCACGAGCACTTAGCATTCACAGGGCTAGGACAGCATTTTGTTATCGGCTATTTTGCATTCTTTCCAGAGAGCGCGTGCAGTGAGCATCGGGCACTACAAATTCCGAATGCTTTTGTTTTTGTTCTGGAGCGCGTGAACGCACGTCTCCCGTCACGAGTTTTTGGCATTGACAGTGCTACGACGGCATTTTGTTATTGGATATTCCGTTGTATTTTTTCAGAGTGGCTATCTCTCTATTTTTCCAGAGTGCATGCAGCAGGCATGGGTACTACAAATTCCGAACGCTTTTGTTTTTGTTTCGGAGCGCGTGAACTCACGTCCCCCAGCACGAGCTCTTAGCAATGACAGTGCTATGACGGCATGTTGTTATTGGATATTTCTTTGTATTTTTTCAGAGTGGCTATTTCTCTGTATTTCTGTCACAGTGGCTATTCCTCTATTTTTCCAGTCAGGGTGTGCAGCAGGCATGGGTACTACAAATTCCGAACGCTTTTGTTTTTGTTTCGGAGCGCGTGAACTCAGTTCTCTCAGCACGAGCTCTTGGCAATGACAGTGCTATGATGGCATTTTGTTATTGGATATTTCTCTGTATTTTTTCAGAGTGGCTATTTCTCTGTATTTTTCCAGAGAGTGCGTGCAGCAGGCATGGGTACCACAAATTCCAAACGCTTTTGTTTTTGTTTCGGAGCGCGTGAACTCACTTCTCTCAGCATGAGCTCTTGGCAATGACAGTGCTATGATGGCATTTTGTTATTGGATATTTCTCTGTATTTTTTCAGAGTGGCTATTTCTCCGTATGTTTCCAGAGAGTGCGTGCAGCAGGCATGGGTACTACAAATTCCGAACGCTTTTGTTTTTGTTTCGGAGCGCGTGAACTCACGTCTCCCAGCACGAGCTCTTGGCAATGACAGTGCTATGATGGCATTTTGTTATTGGATATTTCTCTGTATTTTTCCAGATAGTGCGTGCAGCAGACATGGGTACTACAAATTCCGAACGCTGTTGTTTTTGTTTCGGAGCGCGTGAACTCACGTCTCCCAGCACGAGCTCTTAGCAATGACAGTGCTATGACGGCATTTTGTTATTGGATATTTCTTTGTATTTTTTCAGAGTGGCTATTTCTCTGTATTTCTGTCACAGTGGCTATTCCTCTATTTTTCCAGTCAGGGTGTGCAGCAGGCATGGGTACTACAAATTCCGAACGCTTTTGTTTTTGTTTCGGAGCGCGTGAACTCAGTTCTCTCAGCACGAGCTCTTGGCAATGACAGTGCTATGATGGCATTTTGTTATTGGATATTTCTCTGTATTTTTTCAGAGTGGCTATTTCTCTGTATTTTTCCAGAGAGTGCGTGCAGCAGGCATGGGTACCACAAATTCCGAACGCTTTTGTTTTTGTTTCGAGCGCGTGAACTCACTTCTCTCAGCACGAGCTCTTGGCAATGACAGTGCTATGATGGCATTTTGTTATTGGATATTTCTCTGTATTTTTTCAGAGTGGCTATTTCTCTGTATTTTTCCAGAGAGTGCGTGCAGCAGGCATGGGTACCACAAATTCCGAACGCTTTTGTTTTTGTTTCGGAGCGCGTGAACTCACTTCTCTCAGCACGAGCTCTTGGCAATGACAGTGCTATGATGGCATTTTGTTATTGGATATTTCTCTGTATTTTTTCAGAGTGGCTATTTCTCTGTATTTTTCCAGAGAGTGCGTGCAGCAGGCATGGGTACTACAAATTCCGAACGCTTTTGTTTTTGTTTCGGAGCGCGTGAACTCACGTTCTCTCAGCACGAGCTCTTGGCAATGACAGTGCTAAGATGGCATTTTGTTATTGGATATTTCTCTGTATTTTTTCAGAGTGGCTATTTCTCCGTATGTTTCCAGAGAGTGCGTGCAGCAGGCATGGGTACTACAAATTCCGAACGCTTTTGTTTTTGTTTCGGAGCACGTGAACTCACGTCTCCCCAGCACGAGCTCTTGGCAATGACAGTGCTATGATGGCATTTTGTTATTGGATATTTCTCTGTATTTTTCTCAGTATAGTGCGTGCAGCAGACATGGGTACTACAAATTCCGAACGCTGTTGTTTTTGTTTCGAGCGCGTGAACTCACGTCTCCCAGCACGAGCTCTTAGCAATGACAGTGCTATGACGGCATTTTGTTATTGGATATTTCTTTGTAGTTTTTCAGAGTGGCTATTTCTCTGTATTTTTCCAGTCAGGGTGTGCAGCAGGCATGGGTACTACAAATTCCAAACGCTTTTGTTTTTGTTTCGGAGCTCGTGAACTCACGTCTCCCAGCACGAGCTCTTAGCAATGACAGTGCTATGATGGCATTTTGTTATTGGATATTTCTTTGTATTTCTTTCAGAGTGGCTATTTCTCTGTATTTTTCCAGTCAGGGTGTGCAGCAGGCATGGGTACTACAAATTCCGAACGCTTTTGTTTTTGTTTCGGAGCGCGTGAACTCACGTCTCCCAGCACGAGGTCTTGGCAATGACAGTGCTATGATGGCATTTTGTTATTGGATATTTCTCTATTTTTTCAGAGTGGCTATTTCTCTATTTTTCCAGACAGTACGTGCAGCAGGCATGGGTACTACAAATTCCAAACGCTTTTGTTTTTGTTTCAGAGCGCGTGAACTCACGTCTCCCAGCACGAGCTCTTGACAATGACAGTGCTACGACGGCATTTTGTTATTGAATATTTCTTTGTATTTTTTCAGAGTGGCTATTTCTCTGTATTTTTCCAGTCAGGGTGTGCAGCAGGCATGGGTACTACAAATTCCGAACGCTTTTGTTTTTGTTTCGGAGCTCGTGAACTCACGTCTCCCAGCACGAGCTCTTAGCAATGACAGTGCTAGGATGGCATTTTGTTATTGGATATTTCTTTGTATTTTTTCAGAGTGGCTATTTCTCTGGATTTTTCCAGTCAGGGTGTGCAGCAGGCATGGGTACTACAAATTCCGAACGCTTTTGTTTTTGTTTCAGAGCGCTGTGAACTCACGTCTCCCAGCACGAGGTCTTGGCAATGACAGTGCTATGAAGGCATTTTGTTATTGGATATTTCTCTATTTTTTCAGAGTGGCTATTCCTCTATTTTTCCAGACAGTACGTGCAGCAGGCATGGGTACTACAAATTCCAAACGCTTTTTGTTTTTGTTTCGGAGCGCGTGAACTCACGTCTCCCAGCACGAGCTCTTGACAATGACAGTGCTACGACGGCATTTTGTTATTGAATATTCTTTGTATTTTTTCAGAGTGGCTATTTCTCTATTTTTTCACTGAGCGTGTGCAGCAGGCATGGGTACTACAAATTCCGAACGTGTTTGTTTTTGTTCCGAAGCGCATGAACGCACGTCTCCGGCACGAGTTCTTGGCATTGACAGTGCTACGACGGCATTTTGTTATTGGCTATTTCTCTATTTTTCCAGTGAGGTGTGCAGCAGGCACGGGTACTACAAATTCCGAATGCTTTTGTTTTTCTGGAGCGCGTGAACGCACGTCTCCCGGCACGAGTTCATTGACACTGCTACAACGGCATTTTGTTATTGGCTATTTGTATTTTTCTACTCGCCGTGTAGCAGCAGACATGGGTACTAGCAAATTCCGAACGCTTTTTTTGTTCCGGAGCGTATGGATGCACGTCTCCCGCACGAGTTCTTGGCATTGACAGTGCTACTGACGGCATTTTGTTATTGGCTATTTCTTTGTATTTTTCCAGTGAGCGTGTGCAGCAGGCATGGGTACTACAAATTTCGAACGCTTTTGTTTTTGTTCTGAGCGCGTGAACGCACGTCTCCTGGCACGAGTTCATTGACAGTGCTACAACTGAATTTTTGTTATTGGCTATTTCTCTGTATTTTTCCAGTGAGCGTGTGCAGCAGGCACGGGTACTACAAATTCCGAATGCTTTTGTTTTTGTTCTGGAGTGCGTGAACGCACGTCTCCCGGCACGAGTTCATTGACAGTGCTACAACGGCATTTTGTTATGGGCTATTTGTATTTTTCTACTCGCCGTGTGCAGCAGACATGGGTACTACAAATTCCGAACGCTTTTTTGTTCCGGAGCGTATGGATGCACGTCTCCCGGCACGAGTTCTTGGCATTGAGCAGTGCTACGACGGCATTTTGTTATTGGCAATTTCTCTGTAGGTTTCCAGGGAGCGTGTGCAGCAGGCATGGGTACTACAAATTCCGAACGCTTTTGTTTTTGTTTCGAGTGCGGGAACGCACGTCTCCTAGCACGAGCTCTTGACAATGACAGTGCTAACGACGGCATTTTGTTATTGAATATTTCTTTGTATTTTTTCAGAGTGGCTATTTCTCTATTTTCCACTGAGCGTGTGCAGCAGGCATGGGTACTACAAATTCCAAACGTGTTTGTTTTTGTTCCAGGGCGCATGAACGCACGTCTCCCGGCACGAGTTCTTGGCATTGACAGTGCTACGACGGCATTTTGTTATTGGCTATTTCTCTGTATTTTTCCAGTGAGCGTGTGCAGCAGGCACGGGTACTACAAATTCCGAATGCTTTTGTTTTTGTTCTGAGAGCGTGAACGCACGTCTCCCGGCACGAGTTCATTGACAGTGCTACAACGGCATTTTGTTATTGGCTATTTGTATTTTTCTACTCGGCGTGTGCAGCAGACATGGGTACTACAAATTCCAACGCTTTGTTTTTGTTCCGGAGCGTATGGATGCACGTCTCCCGGCACGAGTTCTTGGCATTGACAGTGCTACGACGGCATTTTGTTATTGGCTATTTCTCTGTATTTTTCCAGTGAGCGTGTGCAGCAGGCACGGGTACTACAAATTCCGAATGCTTTTGTTTTTGTTCTGGAGCGCGTGAACGCACGTCTCCCGGCACGAGTTCATTGACAGTGCTACAACGGCATGTTGTTATTGGCTATTTGTATTTTTCACTCTGGCGTGTGCAGCAGACATGGGTACTACAAATTCCGAACGCTTTGTTTTTGTTCCGGAGCGTATGGATGCACGCTCTCCCGGCACGAGTTCTTGGCATTGACAGTGCTACGACGGCATTTTGTTATTGGCTATTTCTTTGTATTTTTCCACCTAGTGTGGAAAATACTTTTGTTTTTGTTTCAGAGCGCATGAACGCTTGTGTCTTGGCACGAGCCCTTGGCATGGACAAAGGCGTTTTGTTGTCTGCCTTTCTGTTCTTGTGTGCACTTGGAGGGGGCACTACAAAAATCCATAGTATAGAAACGAAAACTGAGGTCTTGGTTTAGATCATATTTTTTGTGAGGCAGTTAAGTTCCATGTGGAAGTTCTTTCGGCAACTGCAACATCCGCTCTCGAAATTTACAAGAAAATATTTTTGACAAAATAGTATTTATTAAAAGATCAATTACAGGATGCCAATAACACAGTAACATTGCGAGGGTTCTCTAAAGAAGTAGCTGACACCCTAGATTTCCTAAAAGGGGCGATGCAACAATTTTAGCTTCGAAAGAATTTGCAGTTTGAGAGTGGCAGCTCTTAGGCGCCCTATTCCGGCTTGAGCGGCATCGCCGTCGCCTTCGCCATCGGCATAACGCGTCGGTGTGATGTGTCGCCGTTAGCGTAACCATAATGCGTCGGCGTGACGCGTCGCAGTTACCATATTGCGCTGGCGCGACGCAGTCGCCGTTGGCGTAACCATAATACGTCGGCGTGACGCGTCGCCATTGGCGTAACCATAACGCCGTACGGCGTGGCGCTCACCATTGGTGTAACCATAACGCGTCGGCGCCACCATTGGTGTAACCGCAACGCGTCGGCTTACCCGTAACGCGTTGGCACGATGCATAGGTGTTGCCGCCGACGTACTTGGCGCTGGTGCATTATGGGAAACGTCCCATAATGCACCGCGGTGACCCACATTTCATTCTGAGACGTTTCCCATAATGCACCGTGGTGGGGAGGGAGGAAGAGGAGGGGCTTATACCCTCCCTCAGTACCCTTCCCTCGTTCTCCTCAAAAACTTCACTCAAATTAGGTGTTACAAATCTTTGTAAATGTCTCGTTTAAAAAAAGAAAAAAAATTTTGCATTGTTTATTTGGCCAAAATGGATGGAGAAACCGCCTCATTAGAGAATTCATAGATTGTTACTTCCGTCCCACAATGCAACCCGCTACGAGATCCGGGACTCTGCAGTTAAGGTCAGCAATGCGCATACATGCTAGCGCCGTCTTCGTTGTGGAGAGCTTAGTGGAGTAGTGAAAATTGCCTACGAAAACTCCTTATACTTTTGAAATATTGCGATTCCGTGTCATAATTGCAAAGCAAAAACCGGAGTGTTTCGCAATTTTCAGTTGCAGGTGGCGGCCATGGGAACTAATCCGTGATGCACACCCGAATCACAGGTGTACAGATCGAAATGAGATGTTCCTCATTCGAGGGCAGGGAAGCTAGCAGTAAGATAGAGTTTGAGGGTAATCTAAGAGAAATAGAAGCAGAATAGATGGGCGCGAAGAGTTTGTAGCTATTTACGCATGAGAAGTGCTTCGACACAAAATGGAGGAAGCGGACTAGAAAATGCTAACAAATCTTTATTTTGTTTCACCACTGAAACTGGGCACCAAGACAAAAGCTGCTGCAGCAGCTTGACGGAGGTCCTGGCCCCCTTTACCGCAGACGATTCCCAACCAATTTCAGAAAATGAAACAAAATAGGAACATTGAGAGAAAGGACACTTTTTTGAATGCACAGACCACAGATCTTACAAAATGAGGAAAAAAAGGGAAATTATTGAATTCGTAGTAATATACAGTGGTACAGTGATCTGCGTGCCTTAGCCATACCTAAGAAAACATCCCTAAAAATAATGCTCGTACTTTTGCCAGCATCACCGCATGAATATCAACAACTTTTAAAAATAATTGAAGAAAGTACTGTTGAGACCGGTTATAACAAAGTCATTGGGATTCTTAAATTGCTTCGCTATATCCGCTCCTTCGTTATATATGAACTCGTACAAATAACATGAAAAAGGTAACACGGGCTACGTTACACGGATGGACAGCAGCGGCATCGGGATCCAGTTAACGAATCGAACGGTCTCATGTAAACATCCCGGATCGGATCGGAAAGGAATCCCATCCGATCCGACGGACGGGGTGGTTTGAGATGGTCAATCCGAATCGAGACTCTCCATGTATACGCGAGCGGATCAACCGTAGTAGCCGAAGCCGAGGGGATTGCGGGCCCTAATCCCCAAGCTCACAGCAACCGACCTCGGAACATTCTGCAAGGTCACGACCGGACTCCGTCGTGAACCTTCGCGTCACGAGGTGCCGCTACTGGTCGAGCCGAAATCCATAAACGACACGAGGTGTCGCTACTGGTCGATCCGAATCCACAAGCGTAGTGGTTGACGTGGATCCGATTCGCTTAACTGATCCGGCGTTGCTGTCGCGTCCATGTAAACGCAGCCACGGATTGTCACGGGCACATGTTTGCTCGCGCATGCACAGCGGTTGGGAGGCTTCCTCTGCACGAGGCCTGTAGCTAGATCGGAGCCGCTTCTCGCCAACAACGAGAAGCTCCAATCAGTGACTTGTTCACCCACCTTGTTTTTCTGAAGGCACCCCCTTCACTCGCAACGACTTTTCTATTCTCGATGCCCCCTCCTCTAGCTCCGCCCCTAGACATTTTGACACCCCCCCAATTTCAATTGTGGGGGAAACCCCTGGCTCCGATCAAAAAAGATTGTGCTACGTACAGACCGTGTCGACAGCTGCGACGGCCCCATGGAGAACACCGGCGGTGGACGGCATTCTTTACGTTTATGCGCACTTTGTCGAGGATGGCACGCTTTTCATTCAAAGAGATTGCTTTCGTCTTCCCCATCGAGGTGCCAGAGGTGCCTGGACTCTCCATCGTTGAGTGGCGATGATTTGCTGAATCGGTGCTTGAGCGATGTAGACTCTCGCGCAAGAGCGACCTCACCGCCCAGACGCCGACACGGATCACAAAGCAAACAAAGAAGTGCGCACGGCACCGAGTTCGCGCTCAAGCTTGTTTGCCGTCGGTAAAAAGAGCCTAGATGTAAGAGATGGGGCAACTGCTCCATCGGGGTCACGTGGTTTGTGGGCTGCGTTTACAAAACGAGCTGCAGCATGCAAGGAGACAAAACTCAAAAGCAATCACCTTCTGCAAATGTGTCCTGCTCTCCGCCCAGTTTGCTCGCCACACTGACCTCGCGGCAATCAAATGCAGGCATACTTACTGCTCCCGCTCTCGAATCTAGGCTCTCTCCGTCATCTCCGCAGGAACGTTGTCACTAGCGGTCCGAACGCCCCTATGGACATGCCACGACCAGAGAACGAAATTTTTATCGGTTCCGGTTCGGGTTCATGGCTTTCGGTTCAGTTCCGGGAGCAAAATAAACGGTTCAAACCGGTTCGAACCAATTTGAACTGCTAAACTGAGAATTTATTTTCCGCGTTTTGTTGGCAATAGGCACTATTTCAACAGTGAAACAAGTAACTGTACACCTTTTTATCATTTGTATAATCCACTTTTATTTTCAGGTACCAAAAATAAATTTCGTTATTTAATTTCGATGAAGCAGCAAAAGAAAAGCTATGCTTCGTTCCAGCTTAGGTTAGAGCATCGGCCGACATGCTATGAGCCGAAGGGCCAATGAAACAGCGAAAAAGGCACAACGTCATGGCGTGCACTCTGCAGTTGATAGGACCAGCCGGTATTCGCCGTCTCTCTGTAGCGTGCTCCTACGCCAGTTAGTTCTATCAAGCGCAAAACAACACGCCATGACGTCGAGATTTTTGCGCTGTTTCATTGGCCCTTCGGCTCATAACATCGGCCGCATTCGGACCTCAGGTGAAATGAAGTAGAGAAATAATCTTATATGATTAAACGTCTTTTTTTCAAAAAACTTAGGTTGCATATATTTTACCTATATCGAAAGATTATCAGTCTGATAGGTCGCCTAAAATACCCGTTATTGGTACAACTTTGCGTCGCAGTATTAAAATCTAATCCTGTCGTGCTCTTGAACTTGGGAATCAACTGCACTAAAAGCAATAATATTTTCAAAATGTCAAGAAAGGTTTAGGACAAACCCTTTCAGTCTACCTTTTATCGAAACACTGAGCGACAATCGCAACGCTTGCTTTCCTGAGCAACATTGTTTACACTTAGCACCATGATGCAGGCGAATAATCATGCAGAAAAGAGTGACCTTCGTACTGAAATTGGATCTGTCCTTAAATAGCGTGTACAGAAGTGAACATTTCCGACATAGTTTGGTGTTTGAGGTTTGTTCTTGACAAATTGATGGTCAGTTAAAAAAAAAAAGCATCACCCTTGATATTTTTGGTTGTTGTTGTTTTGTTAAATAGAACAAAGCAGTATTTCCGTACTCTACACGACTTGCAGCTACTTAATTGGTCACTTTCTGACTGTTCGTGCGCAATCATCATAGTTACGCCACGCGCCCTGGTATTTGTTTTCGTACAGCCCACAGACACATAAAATTGTTGTTCATCACATAAAAGAGGCAACAGACTTCTATATGCTTGAGAAGTTGAATATGCGTCAGGAGCACATAAGTTATTTAAATCAGCTTAAAAAAGATTGTTTAAGATTTCCCCAATCACTTATAGACATGCCTATCCAGGGATAAAAAAGTCACAGCATATCCACGTGGTGAATGATGATGAGTGGGCGAAGCTCCGGAGTGAATCGCCGGTAAACCAGCGATTCTTCCGTTAATTCGCCCACTCATCGCCATGTAAAGACGTGAGAAACACTGTGTGTGTGTGTATACAAACCACAATCTATCACACACACCACAGCTATGGCCGAACGAAACGTCTAGAAAGTCTCGCTTAAACCGCGCGTCGGCACCTTCGGGCTGAGCTCGCCTGATGCGTTTTGCAGACGCCTCACGAGCTCTCGCTGCATCGGGGTCTGCCTGCCGATACGCGCGCTTTCTTGCCGCTTCCCGTTCCCTGACGTTCTGCAGATCCTCTTGGCGCCGCTGCCGTGCCGCTTCGGCTTCCCGCTCTCGTACGGCCGGATCTTGGCGACGCTGCCGTGCCGCTTCGGCTTCCCACTCGCGTACGGCCGGATCTTGGCGGCGCCGCCGAGCAGACTGACGACGCGATCTCGGCTTCCCGCCTCCGCACGGCCGGATCTTGGCGGCGTCGACGCGCAGCCTGACGACATGCTTCGGCCTCTCGCTCTCGCACGGCTGGATTCTGTCTGCGAGCGCGCGCTGCCGCCGCCTTGCGCGCTCTCCGCTCCGCAACATGAGCTAAGCGCCATCTGTCATCTCTACATAAAGTTAATTCCGGAACACGCCATCTCTTGAGCCATTCATAAACTAAACTTGAAGTGGCTACATGCCAGAGGAGAGGACATGACCCACGGCTTAAGCGAGCTTCGCCCCTAAAACGCCGGAAGAAATTTGCAGAGCGTATTTTATATACTTTGGTGATGCATTTACTTATGATGTGTATTAGGGTGATCGTCCCTTTATTTATGTTGTCATATCTTCAGGCAGTAAAAAAACTTTTTTTATTGTCGTCAATACATTTTATTGTATGAATCTCTACATAACCGTTTGACACCGACACAGGAGGACGATACTCGAAAAATGCGTCATCTGTTGAGTCTGCGGAAGTGTGTTTTTATGTTCGCTGTTTGGCAGTGTGAAACACGGGTCGCGGGGTATGCAGAGAAGGACTGTGTGCTCACATTATCGATCTGAAGACAAATGCCCGAAATGTGCAGAAAGGGAGATGATAAATGGTATTCTTCTAAATAAACCTATACAGGACGCCTTGCTGCAAAAAGGAAACACTCAAGCGGTTTTTGGAGAAGCTACTTGTTGGTGCGATGGCGTTAAGGAAGTGTCAGTGAATGAGTATCTTCAGTTTTAGAAGGCAGAACCGCCTATTAATCACGCAGGAATAAAAATACGTGCGGACTCTTTCCTGTACTTGCGAGGACCAATGAAATTATCGTATGTTTGAAAATTTTGGCGGCCTTTGTAAAGTTTCGCTAAAGAAACAATTTTCAGTTTATTTAAATATGTTGTGCATGATAATTTCACAAGACGTAAAATAGTTCTAGTTTAGAATACGCGATACTGCAATTATCGTTTCACAAACAAGGGACTACGTTTTCTCCTTGCCTTCCTCCGCGGGGGTGAATTTCCCGTTCTCCCGGGATGCGCGGAAGCGCACGTATCTGCGCGCACATGGCGTCGGTGGTGATCGTCGACGTGGACGGCGTGGTGAAAGCTCATCGTTCCGCGTAAAAGCGCTATCCTTGACTGTGAATTTTCGTCGTGTGTCGCTATGATAACCCAGCACGTACTAGAAGGGAAGATCCACCCACTTCGTGTGCGGCGATGTCGTGGCTGTTCTCAAGACAGCAGAAACGCCCGTGCCGTCGTGTTTGTTTACTTCGACTACAGTGGTGCTTTCTAAGCATTTGTGTCCTCGAACATCGCCCGGATTTCTTATTTGGCGCATTTCATGCGTGTGCTCAAGTTCAAGGTATTACTGGCGCGTACCGTATAAAGGACGCGAAGTTTCACGCGTTTTCATCACCGGAGAAAAGTGATTAGTGTTAGCAATCCTGAACGCTCGCAACGTCTATCTGATCACGAAATCATATTTCTACTACGTTGCTATATCGCTGCTAAGATTACATTGTCTTTTATAATCGTAGAAAATGCGTGTGGCGATATTTGTACTATTGCAATGTCGTGTATTAGAGTCGTGATCGTCCAAGACGGCGTACTGCATCTTTTTATTTTATTTTTTTCATCCACTGTACCCTGCAAGCCTATCAAGAAAAATCAATAATAAAGCTTTAGGCTATAGAAAACTGTCTGTCTCTATTCTGTTACGGCATTGAGTAGCAGTGCGTCCCCTTTTTAGAGGGGCCGCTGAAACAGCTGACGGCGACCCGCTGCGCTTGTAGTGGTTGCAGGTGTGTACGCGCGGCGCAGAGCGGTCGTTCCGTCGCTCCGGTTGCAACGGACGCAGTCGTAGGTACGCGCTCGTTGCACATGTCTGAACCAGCCTTCCCCCCGTCCTCCCGAGGCGAAAGTCAACGTGGCGACATCGTTTGACATCACGTACCAGAGGTAACGCTGCGATGTCAAACGTTGGTTTGGTTACGACTTGCCCCAACCGCAAATCGAAGAACGCCCGAAAAGGTCTGCGTTTCGTCGTCCTCGGAACCCGAACATGACTCCGAAGCGCTGCTATCGTCCACATCGCACGTCGGAGTGGCGTCATAGGAAATCATCCCCAGGTCGGCTGTCCGCCGAAGAATTTCAAGCTCCAACGGCGTCAGGTCCTCGAGCGTAGAGAACGCCGCCATGATCGAAGCTCGAATGACAAAGAGGTTCGGCCGATGCGGCTACCTCGGGATCACTGCGCGACGGAACGTCGTCCAACGCCATTGGCCCGAGATCCTTTTGATAAGCGTGCGAGGACCAATGAGAGTGGTTTCGTTTTCGGATGGATCCGAGGTTTGGCGGCCTTCAATTACATTTTTATTAAAGAAATAATCACCGTATGACTATACTATTTGGTTTTTAGGGATACTTGGGGCGTCTAAATTCAGCTGTCATCATCAAAACACGAACTCAAAAACCACTTGAGTGTCCCT
>JAZHYW010013125.1:0-58586 GCA_037355805.1 Ixodes ricinus | reverse complement strand
GTGTGTGGATGTTGCAACTTCCCAAAAGTGTGTAGTCCGGTAGCGTGTTAAGGGAGCACTTTGTCTCGATTTACTCGCGGGTTGTGACTGGGCACTCTTCGTGCCACCTGCATTTACACGGGCACGTTTGGTCGCTCCTAATGGCACTGTTCGGAGCATCCGACGAGAAAGAGAAAACCTTGCTTGTCGCCAGGTTGTTTAAATTGTGTGTGGATGTTGCAACTTCGCCAAAGTCTGTAGTCCGGTAGCGGTTAAGGGAGCACTTTGTCTCGATTTACTCGCGCGGGTTAGACTGGGCACTCTTTGCCACCTGCATTTACACGGGCACGTTTGGTCGCTCCCAATGGCACTGTTCGGAGCATCCGACGAGAAAGAGAAAACTTTGCTTGTCGCCAGGTTGTTCAAATTGTGTGTGTGGATGTTGCAACTTCCCAAAGTGTGTAGTCCGGTAGCGGTTAAGGGAGCACTTTGTCCTCGATTTAGCTTCGCGCTGGGTTAGACTGGGCACTAATCTTTGCCACCTGCATTTTACACACGTGGCACGTTTGGTCGCTCCCAATGGCACTGTTCGGAGCATCCGACGAGAAAGAGAAAACTTTGCTTGTCGCCAGGTTGTTCAAATTGTGTGTGGATGTTGCAACTTCCCCAAAGTGTGTAGTCCGGTAGCGGTTAAGGAGCACTTTGTCTCGATTTACTCGCGCGGGTTAGACTGGGCACATCTTTGCCACCTGCATTTACACGGGCACGTTTGGTCGCTCCTAATGGCACTGTTCGGAGCATCCGACGAGAAAGAGAAAACTTGCTTGTCGCCAGGCCGTTCAAATTGTGTGTGTGGATGTTGCAACTTCCCCAAAGTGTGTAGTCCGGTAGCGGTTAAGGGAGCACTTTGTCTCGATTTACTCGCGCGGGTTAGACTGGGCACTCTTTGCCACCTGCATTTACACGGGCACGTTTGGTCGCTCCCAATGGCACTGTTCGGAGCATCCGACGAGAAAGAGAAAACTTTGCTTGTCGCCAGGCTGTTCAAATTGTGTGTGTGGATGCTGCAGCTTCCCCAAAGTGTGTAGTCCGGTAGCGGTTAAGGGAGCACTTTGTCTCGATTTACTCGCGGGTTAGACTGGGCACTCTTTGCCACCTGCATTTACACGTGGGCACGTCTTGGTCGCTCCCAATGGCGCTGTTCGGAGCATCCGACAAGAAAGAGAAAACTTTTGCTTGTCGCCAGGCCGTTCCAAATTGTGTGTGTGGATGTTGCAACATCCCCAAAGTGTGTAGTCCTGGCACTGTTATCGAGCACGTTGCCCGATTCACTCTGTGGGTAGATGGCACTGATCTTTGCCACCTGACTACCGGCACGTCTGGTCGCCCAGTGGCGCTGCCAGCACTGAGCATCGGCCCGAAAGGCTTGCCTGTCGCCAGCCATTCAAATTGGGGTGACACATCTCCCCAAAGTGTGGCGTCAGTTAAGGGGCACTCTCTGTTTACTCTGGCAGAGGCACTCTTTGCACCTCCATTTGCGGGCACGTTTGGTCACTCCCAATGGCACTGTTCGGAGCATCCGACGAGAAAGAGAAAACTTTACTTGTCGCCAGGCCATTCAAATTGGTGTGTGGATGTTGCAACATCCCAAAGTGTGTAGTCCGGTAGCAGTTAAGGGAGCACTTTGTCTCGATTTACTCGCGCGAGGTTAGACTGGGCACTAATCTTTGCCACCTGCATTTACACGGGCATGTTTGGTCGCTCCCAATGGCACTGTTCGGAGCATCCGACAAGAAAGAGAAAACTTTGCCTGTACGCCAGGCCATTCAAATTGTGTGTGTGGATGTTGCAACTTCCCCAAAGTGTGTAGTCCGGTAGCGGTTAAGGGGGCACGCTGTCCTTCGATTTACTCGCAGAACGCGGTCTAGCCATGCGCTACAAATCTTTGCCTAGCATGGCACTGTTGACAGCCGGTGCTACGCCAGCGGTTCAAATTACTATTATTGCTGGATAAAGTGTCGGTTAGACACTCCGTCACTTACCACGCGGGGATAAAACTGGCCATACCTGTCGCCTACGGTCACATGAACACTGAAATTGACAACTGTTGGGCATCAACGAGAAAAGCTTTGCTTCGCTCAAGCCATTCCAAAACAATGTGCAGATTTACCTGCCTAAGTGGTTCGAGCAGGAGCACTTTGTCTCAGACCTGACTCGCGGGTTAAGACTTGGGCACTACTCTTGCCACCTGCACATTTGCACGGGCACGTTTGGTCGCTCCCAATGGCGCTGTTCGGAGCATCCGACAAGAAAGAGAAAACTTTGCTATGTCGCCAGGCCATTCAAATTGTGTTGTTGTGGATGTTACAGCTTCCCCAAAGTGTGTGTGGTGTAGTTAAGGAGCACTTGGCTCGATTCCCATGGGTTAGACTGCACTAATCTTTGCCACCTGCATTTACACGGGCACGTTTGGTCGCTCCCAATGGCGCTGTTCGGAGCATCCGACAAGAAAGAGAAAACTTTACCCGATGCCAGGCCATTTTCCAATTGTGTGTGGCTGTTGCAGCTTCCCCAAAGTGTGTAGTCCCGGTGGCAGTTAAGGGAGCACTTTGTCTCGATTCCACTACGTCGCTGCGGGTTAGACTGGGCACAATCTTTGCCACCTGCATTTACACGGGCACGTTTAGTCGCTCCCAATGGCACTGTTCGGAGCATCCGACGAGAAGAGAAACTTCGACTTGTCGCCAGGTTGTTCAAATGTGTGTGTGGATGTTGCAACTTCCCAAAGTGTGTAGTCCGGTAGCAGTTGAGGGAGCACTTTGTCTCGATTTACTCGCGCAGGTTAGACTGGGCACTCTTTGCCACCTGCATTTACACGGGCACGTTTGGTCGCTCCCAATGGCACTGTTCGGAGCATCCGACGAGAAAGAGAAAACTTTGCCTGTCGCCAGGTTGTTCAAATTCGTGTGTGGATGTTGCAACTTCGCCAAAGTCTGTAGTCCGGTAGCGGTTAAGGGAGCACTTTGTCTCGATTTACTCGCGCGGGTTAGACTGGGCACTAATCTTGCCACCTGCATTTACACGGGCACGTTTGGTCGCTCCCAATGGCACTGTTCGGAGCATCCGACGAGAAAGAGAAAACTTTGCTTGTCGCCAGGTTGTTCAAATGTGTGTGTGGATGTTGCAGCTTCCCCAAAGTGTGTAGTCCGGTGGCGGTTAAGGGAGCACTTTGTCTCCGATTTACTCGCGCGGGTTAGACTGGGCACTAATCTTTGCCACCTGCATTTACACGGGCACGTTTGGTCGCTCCCAATGGCACTGTTCGGAGCATCCGACGAGAAAGAGAAAACTTTACCTGTCGCCAGGTTGTTCAAATTGTGTGTGTGGATGTTGCAACTTCCCCAAAGTGTGTAGTCCGGTAGCAGTTAAGGGAGCACTTTGTCTCGATTTACTCGCGGGTTAGACTGGGCACTAATCTTTGCCACCTGCATTTACACGGGCACGTTTGGTCGCTCCCAATGGCACTGTTCGGAGCATCCGACGAGAAAGAGAAAGCTTTACTTGTCGCTCAGGTTGTTCAAATTGTGTGTGTGGATGTTGCAACTTCCCCAAAGTGTGTAGTCCGGTAGCGGTTAAGGGAGCACTTTGTCTCGATTTACTCGCGCGGGTTAGACTGGGCACTAATCTTTGCCACCTGCATTTACACGGGCACGTTTGGTCGCTCCCAATGGCACTGTTCGGAGCATCCGACGAGAAAGAGAAAACTTTGCTTGTCGCCAGGCCGTTCAAATTGTGTGTGTGGATGTTGCAACTTCCCCAAAGTGTGTAGTCCGGTAGCAGTTAAGGGAGCACTTTGTCTCGATTTACTCGCGCGGGTTAGACTGGGCACTAATCTTTGCCACCTGCATTTACACGGGCACGTTTGGTCGCTCCCAATGGCACTGTTCGGAGCATCCGACAAGAAGAGAAAACTTTGCTTGTCGCCAGGTTGTTCAAATTGTGTGTGTGGATGTTGCAACTTCCCCAAAGTGTGTAGTCCGGTAGCAGTTAAGGGAGCACTTTGTCTCGATTTACTCGCGCGGGTTAGACTGGGCACTCTTTGCCACCTGCATTTACACGGGCACGTTTGGTCGCTCCCAATGGCACTGTTCGGAGCATCCGACGAGAAAGAGAAAACTTTGCTTGTCGCCAGGTTGTTCAAATTGTGTGTGTGGATGTTGCAACTTCCCCAAAGTGTGTAGTCCGGTAGCAGTTAAGGGAGCACTTTGTCTCGATTTACTCGCGCAGGTTAGACTGGGCACTAATCTTTGCCACCTGCATTTACACGGGCACGTTTGGTCGCTCCCAATGGCACTGTTCGGAGCATCCGACGAGAAAGAGAAAACTTTGCTTGTCGCCAGGTTGTTCAAATTGTGTGTGTGGATGTTGCAACTTCCCCAAAGTGTGTAGTCCGGTAGCGGTTAAGGGAGCACTTTGTCTCGATTTACTCGCGGGTTAGACTGGGCACTATCTTTGCCACCTGCATTTACACGGGCACGTTTGGTCGCTCCCAATGGCACTGTTCGGAGCATCCGACGAGAAAGAGAAAACTTTGCTTGTCGCCAGGTTGTTCAAATGTGTGTGTGGATGTTGCAACTTCCCCAAAGTGTGTAGTCCGGTAGCGGTTAAGGGAGCACTTTGTCTCGATTTACTCGCGCGGGTTAGACTGGGCACTCTTTGCCACCTGCATTTACACGGGCACGTTTGGTCGCTCCCAATGGCACTGTTCGGAGCATCCGACGAGAAAGAGAAAACTTTGCTTGTCGCCAGGTTGTTCAAATTGTGTGTGTGGATGTTGCAACTTCCCCAAAGTGTGTAGTCCGGTAGCGGTTAAGGGAGCACTTTGTCTCGATTTACTCGCGCGGGTTAGACTGGGCACTCTTTGCCACCTGCATTTACACGGGCACGTTTGGTCGCTCCCAATGGCACTGTTCGGAGCATCCGACGAGAAAGAGAAAACTTTGCTTGTCGCCAGGTTGTTCAAATTGTGTGTGTGGATGTTGCAACTTCCCCAAAGTGTGTAGTCCGGTAGCGGTTAAGGGAGCACTTTGTCTCGATTTACTCGCGCGGGTTAGACTGGGCACTCTTTGCCACCTGCATTTACACGGGCACGTTTGGTCGCTCCCAATGGCACTGTTCGGAGCATCCGACGAGAAAGAGAAAACTTTGCTTGTCGCCAGGTTGTTTAAATTGTGTGTGTGGATGTTGCAACTTCGCCAAAGTGTGTAGTCCGGTAGCGGTTAAGGGAGCACTTTGTCTCGATTTACTCGCGCGGGTTAGACTGGGCACTCTTTGCCACCTGCATTTACACGGGCACGTTTGGTCGCTCCCAATGGCACTGTTCGGAGCATCCGACGAGAAAGAGAAAACTTTGCTTGTCGCCAGGTTGTTCAAATTGTGTGTGTGGATGTTGCAACTTCCCCAAAGTGTGTAGTCCGGTAGCGGTTAAGGGAGCACTTTGTCTCGATTTACTCGCGCGGGTTAGACTGGGCACTCTTTGCCACCTGCATTTACACGGGCACGTTTGGTCGCTCCCAATGGCACTGTTCGGAGCATCCGACGAGAAAGAGAAAACTTTGGTTGTCGCCAGGTTGTTCAAATTGTGTGTGTGGATGTTGCAACTTCCCAAAGTGTGTAGTCCGGTAGCGGTTAAGGGAGCACTTTGTCTCGATTTACTCGCGCGGGTTAGACTGGGCACTCTTTGCCACCTGCATTTACACGGGCACGTTTGGTCGCTCCCAATGGCACTGTTCGGAGCATCCGACGAGAAAGAGAAAACTTTGCTTGTCGCCAGGTTGTTCAAATTGTGTGTGTGGATGTTGCAACTTCCCCAAAGTGTGTAGTCAGGTAGCGGTTAAGGGAGCACTTTGTCTCGATTTACTCGCGCGGGTTAGACTGGGCACTACAGTGAAACCCGTTTAGAACGAACCCACGTACAGCGAATTATTGTCGATATCGAACTCACGAAAAATTTAAATAAAAATGCATGTAAAAAGTACTTTTTATAACGAACTACATATTGGCTATATCGAACTTTTCCCCCGGGAAGGCTTCCAAAAACGTGCAAACAATTGTCTTCTAGCCTGTCCCTTCCCCTAAAAAAAAATCTAGGAGAGAAAGAAAATTCCAAAAGCTCACGCAGCAAACAAAATTGACAAAGAGAAGCAATTCAGAAGGAGAGAAAGCTAAAAAAAAAATCACTGCACGCACGCACAGAAAAAAAAAGCTTCATCCCAAAGTGGTTGCCTACGAAGAGAAGTGATTCAAAAGAGCAGATAAGCTAAAAAACAAACTCTGCACGCATGCAAAAAAAAAAAAAAAGACAGAAAAACAACACTTTTTTGGCACTTTGTTACAAGGTGGGAGCGAAGAAATCAGAGAGAAAGGGAAGCTCTCGCCTTACAACAAACGCATCGTGGAAGTTCATTGTAAAAGTCAAGTCAAGTCAAGTAAAAATGTGTGTTTATTTGTAAACAAGATGTTAGTTAATTACACTTAATCAGACGGGGGTCCCAAAGTTTTCAAAGAAAACTGTTGAAGGGACCCCTTGGTAATAAAGGGTTAGTCAGCGATCAAATTGGCACCATTATATATAGAAAAGAAAAACATATTGCGAAAAAAAAATGGATTTGCTATATCGAACTATTTGCTATATCGAACTGATCGTAGCGTTTCCTGCAGTTCGTTATAAACGGGTTTGACTGTAATCTTTGCCACCTGCATTTACACAAGCACGTTTGGTCGCTCCCAATGGCACTGTTCGGAGCATCCGACGAGAAAGAGAAAACTTTGCTTGTCGCCAGGTTGTTAAAATTGTGTGTGTGGATGTTGCAACTTCCCCAAAGTGTGTAGTCCGGTAGCGGTTAAGGGAGCACTTTGTCTCGATTTACAGTCGAAGCTCGTTAATTCGACTCTGACGGTTGCTCGAAAATAGATCGAATTATCGAAGAGTCGAATTATCGAATATCGATCAAAAACGAGTAACGACGTACGTCACGAGAAGCGGCGAAAAGCCAACCGTGACGACGGAGTTTTATTTCGAGAAAAACGCCGATATTTTCTGCTGCCGCATTCCCGTCAGACGCTTCGCAAAAACAAATTTCCGCATACCCTCAATGTGCGGCCACATCGTCCCGTCGGTGTCTTCAAACGTTGCGAAGTTCGCAAGTACATCGAGCGCAGCGGATGCTTCGGCAGGAGATGGGCGTGGCGGCGGCTCTTCGGCGTCACTCTCGCAGCTGTCGTCCTCCTGACCCTCGGGACGCTGAACCGATGCGATGATTTCGTCGTCAGTCAATTGACCGCACACAAGCACTCCATCATCTATCGCAACGTAATCATCGAAACTAACGTTTTCGGGTAGAGCCGACATTAGAGCACTGCACTCTTCGTCAAAGTTTTCATCTTCAATTCTGGTTGCCGATGTTGTAGCCGATGTAGTAGCCGATGCAGTTGCCGATGTAGACGTAGTACCCGATGCAGTCGTCGAACTCGCGGTATTTCCATCACACGAGAAACCACAGTGACGAAAGCAGTTCGCGATGACCTGGCTTGGCATGTCCGTCCAAGCTTTAACAAGCATATGCATCGCCGCCAACAGAGTGACTTCATAGCGCTTACCCTGGTCCAGACAAAGCAATATTCTTGCCATGAGATGCTTGCGGTACAAGCCTTTCAGGTGTTTGATTATTCCTTGATCCATTGGTTGCAAGAGTGAGGTGGTTGCAGGTGGAAGGAAAATCAGGCGGATCATAGACAGCTCCGGCATTTTTGTGTGCGCACTGCAGTTGTCCGCTACTAACACGACCTTGCGCCCCTTGGACGCGAACTGGCGGTTCAATTTTTGAAGCCAATCTTGAAAGATCTCACGTGTCATCCACGCTTTTCTGTTGAAACGGTAGTCCGTTGGAAGCCGTGCGATGTTCCGAAAGCATCGTGGCGTCTTGGATTTCCCGATCACCAAAAGAGGCAGACGTTCCGTGCCTGTCATGTTGGCTGCCACGAGCACGGTCACCCGCTCTTTACTGCGTTTTCCCCCAGTGCAAGGATCCCCTTTGAACGTTATCGTTTTGTCGGGGAGAGCTTTGAAAAACAACGCCGTTTCGTCGCAATTGAATATGTCCTCGGGCGCATACTCCGCAAGAATACGTGCGAGCTCCGACGTCTTCCAGTTTTCACACAAATCTTCATCCACATCGGCTCTTTCACCACACACGTGCTTAAAAATAAGAGAGTGCCTCTCCCTGAATCTTGCGAGCCATCCCTCGGAAGCACGGAATCCCTCGATGCCCAAACGTTCGCTGAACTGTTGAGCCTTTGCGCGAATCATGTCTCCAGTCATCGGAAGGTTGTGCGTTCTTACTTCTGTCACCCATTTGTAAACGGCTTCTTCGAGTTCTGGATGGGCTGCACTGCGAAGGCGTTTTCTTGAATTCACAAATTGCTCTTCTTCAAAAGCTTTCACGATTGCTGCTTCATTCCTAATGTAGGTAGCAAGCGTGCTTTTCTTGAGGTCATACTTTTCGGCAATTTCTTTTCTGGACAATTTTCCCTCCCTAACTTCGTTGAGTATGTGAACTTTTGTTTTTAAATCATTCGAAGAGTACTTTCCTCGCTTTTCTTTCGACATTTTCCGGTATAAGCGTTAAACGCCGCGCACTCCAAAGAACAGAAACCAGAAACCGCGTGACAGCACGGTCCCTCTTCATCGCTCGCTCATTTTTCTCCAGTCTCCTTCTCCATCCTCCCGACGTTCTTTCTCACTTCATCGCTCACTCATTTCCCTCTCGTTGCTCCCGTCTCCTTCCGCGCGCCTCCCCACGTGATCGGGCCGGTGCGCTCTGACTGGGTCTTATCTCGGCTATTCAAATCGGCCCTTTCTCCGGCGCGAGGCGCCGGCGAAAGGGCGCCTGTCTGCGCGGGCGCTCTTTCGCGGAGCGCGCCCCGGCTCGAGGCGCCGGGGGCGCCGACGGGCATCGCGCGTCTGTGGAGGTGTCGCAATCAGGCGCGGGCTCGCTGCAACGGCTGTTTGCCAATATGGGTAGGGACGCGTGTTGTGTTCTGAGGCGCCGTTTTAACCTTTAAACTTATAGTGTTAGCTTAAAAAATATTTCCCGGTTACGAAGATGCTGGCTCCCGGGACGAATTATCGGGTTGGGGATATTCATCAGATCGAAATACCGGGGTTTTCTGCCTATTGAAGCCTGTACATTTCTGACGGTGCTAAACGGAAGGATCGAATTAACGCGATGATCGAAATAACGGGAGTCGAATTAACGAGCTTCGACTGTACTCGCGCGGGTTAGACTTGGCACTCTTTGCCACCTGCATTTACACAGGCACGTTTGGTCGCTCCCAATGGCACTGTTCGGAGCATCCGACGAGAAAGAGAAAACTTTGCTTGTCGCCAGGTTGTTTAAATTGTGTGTGTGGATGTTGCAACTTCGCCAAAGTCTGTAGTCCGGTAGCGGTTAAGGGAGCACTTTGTCTCGATTTACTCGCGCGGGTTAGACTGGGCACTGCTTTGCCACCTGCATTTACACGGGCACGTTTGGTCGCTCCCAATGGCACTGTTCGGAGCATCCGACGAGAAAGAGAAAACTTTGCTTGTCGCCAGGTTGTTCAAATTGTGTGTGTGGATGTTGCAACTTCCCCAAAGTGTGTAGTCCGGTAGCGGTTAAGGGAGCACTTTGTCTCGATTTACTCGCGCGGGTTAGACTGGGCACTCTTTGCCACCTGCATTTACACGGGCACGTTTGGTCGCTCCCAATGGCACTGTTCGGAGCATCCGACGAGAAAGAGAAAACTTTGCTTGTCGCCAGGTTGTTCAAATTGTGTGTGTGGATGTTGCAACTTCCCCAAAGTGTGTAGTCCGGTAGCGGTTAAGGGAGCACTTTGTCTCGATTTACTCGCGCAGGTTAGACTGGGCACTCTTTGCCACCTGCATTTACACGGGCACGTTTGGTCGCTCCCAATGGCACTGTTCGGAGCATCCGACGAGAAAGAGAAAACTTTGCTTGTCGCCAGGTTGTTCAAATTGTGTGTGTGGATGTTGCAACTTCCCCAAAGTGTGTAGTCCGGTAGCGGTTAAGGGAGCACTTTGTCTCGATTTACTCGCGCGGGTTAGACTGGGCACTCTTTGCCACCTGCATTTACACGGGCACGTTTGGTCGCTCCCAATGGCACTGTTCGGAGCATCCGACGAGAAAGAGAAAACTTTGCTTGTCGCCAGGTTGTTCAAATTGTGTGTGTGGATGTTGCAACTTCCCCAAAGTGTGTAGTCCGGTAGCGGTTAAGGGAGCACTTTGTCTCGATTTACTCGCGCGGGTTAGACTGGGCACTCTTTGCCACCTGCATTTACACGGGCACGTTTGGTCGCTCCCAATGGCACTGTTCGGAGCATCCGACGAGAAAGAGAAAACTTTGCTTGTCGCCAGGTTGTTCAAATTGTGTGTGTGGATGTTGCAACTTCCCCAAAGTGTGTAGTCCGGTAGCGGTTAAGGGAGCACTTTGTCTCGATTTACTCGCGCGGGTTAGACTGGGCACATCTTTGCCACCTGCATTTACACGGGCACGTTTGGTCGCTCCCAATGGCACTGTTCGGAGCATCCGACGAGAAAGAGAAAACTTTGCTTGTCGCCAGGTTGTTCAAATTGTGTGTGTGGATGTTGCAACTTCCCCAAAGTGTGTAGTCCGGTAGCGGTTAAGGGAGCACTTTGTCTCGATTTACTCGCGCGGGTTAGACTGGGCACTCTTTGCCACCTGCATTTACACGGGCACGTTTGGTCGCTCCCAATGGCACTGTTCGGAGCATCCGACGAGAAAGAGAAAACTTTGCTTGTCGCCAGGTTGTTCAAATTGTGTGTGTGGATGTTGCAACTTCCCCAAAGTGTGTAGTCCGGTAGCGGTTAAGGGAGCACTTTGTCTCGATTTACTCGCGCGGGTTAGACTGGGCACTCTTTGCCACCTGCATTTACACGGGCACGTTTGGTCGCTCCCAATGGCACTGTTCGGAGCATCCGACGAGAAAGAGAAAACTTTGCTTGTCGCCAGGTTGTTCAAATTGTGTGTGTGGATGTTGCAACTTCCCCAAAGTGTGTAGTCCGGTAGCGGTTAAGGGAGCACTTTGTCTCGATTTACTCGCGCGGGTTAGACTGGGCACTCTTTGCCACCTGCATTTACACGGGCACGTTTGGTCGCTCCCAATGGCACTGTTCGGAGCATCCGACGAGAAAGAGAAAACTTTGCTTGTCGCCAGGTTGTTCAAATTGTGTGTGTGGATGTTGCAACTTCCCCAAAGTGTGTAGTCCGGTAGCAGTTAAGGGAGCACTTTGTCTCGATTTACTCGCGCGGGTTAGACTGGGCACTCTTTGCCACCTGCATTTACACGGGCACGTTTGGTCGCTCCCAATGGCACTGTTCGGAGCATCCGACGAGAAAGAGAAAACTTTGCTTGTCGCCAGGTTGTTCAAATTGTGTGTGTGGATGTTGCAACTTCCCCAAAGTGTGTAGTCCGGTAGCGGTTAAGGGAGCACTTTGTCTCGATTTACTCGCGCGGGTTAGACTGGGCACTAATCTTTGCCACCTGCATTTACACGGGCACGTTTGGTCGCTCCCAATGGCACTGTTCGGAGCATCCGACGAGAAAGAGAAAACTTTGCTTGTCGCCAGGTTGTTCAAATTGTGTGTGTGGATGTTGCAACTTCCCCAAAGTGTGTAGTCCGGTAGCGGTTAAGGGAGCACTTTGTCTCGATTTACTCGCGCGGGTTAGACTGGGCACTAATCTTTGCCACCTGCATTTACACGGGCACGTTTGGTCGCTCCCAATGGCACTGTTCGGAGCATCCGACGAGAAAGAGAAAACTTTGCTTGTCGCCAGGTTGTTCAAATTGTGTGTGTGGATGTTGCAACTTCCCCAAAGTGTGTAGTCCGGTAGCGGTTAAGGGAGCACTTTGTCTCGATTTACTCGCGCGGGTTAGACTGGGCACTAATCTTTGCCACCTGCATTTACACGGGCACGTTTGGTCGCTCCCAATGGCACTGTTCGGAGCATCCGACGAGAAAGAGAAAACTTTGCTTGTCGCCAGGTTGTTCAAATTGTGTGTGTGGATGTTGCAACTTCCCCAAAGTGTGTAGTCCGGTAGCGGTTAAGGGAGCACTTTGTCTCGATTTACTCGCGCGGGTTAGACTGGGCACTAATCTTTGCCACCTGCATTTACACGGGCACGTTTGGTCGCTCCCAATGGCACTGTTCGGAGCATCCGACGAGAAAGAGAAAACTTTGCTTGTCGCCAGGTTGTTCAAATTGTGTGTGTGGATGTTGCAACTTCCCCAAAGTGTGTAGTCCGGTAGCGGTTAAGGGAGCACTTTGTCTCGATTTACTCGCGCGGGTTAGACTGGGCACTAATCTTTGCCACCTGCATTTACACGGGCACGTTTGGTCGCTCCCAATGGCACTGTTCGGAGCATCCGACGAGAAAGAGAAAACTTTGCTTGTCGCCAGGTTGTTCAAATTGTGTGTGTGGATGTTGCAACTTCCCCAAAGTGTGTAGTCCGGTAGCGGTTAAGGGAGCACTTTGTCTCGATTTACTCGCGCGGGTTAGACTGGGCACTAATCTTTGCCACCTGCATTTACACGGGCACGTTTGGTCGCTCCCAATGGCACTGTTCGGAGCATCCGACGAGAAAGAGAAAACTTTGCTTGTCGCCAGGTTGTTCAAATTGTGTGTGTGGATGTTGCAACTTCCCCAAAGTGTGTAGTCCGGTAGCGGTTAAGGGAGCACTTTGTCTCGATTTACTCGCGCGGGTTAGACTGGGCACTAATCTTTGCCACCTGCATTTACACGGGCACGTTTGGTCGCTCCCAATGGCACTGTTCGGAGCATCCGACGAGAAAGAGAAAACTTTGCTTGTCGCCAGGTTGTTCAAATTGTGTGTGTGGATGTTGCAACTTCCCCAAAGTGTGTAGTCCGGTAGCGGTTAAGGGAGCACTTTGTCTCGATTTACTCGCGCGGGTTAGACTGGGCACTAATCTTTGCCACCTGCATTTACACGGGCACGTTTGGTCGCTCCCAATGGCACTGTTCGGAGCATCCGACGAGAAAGAGAAAACTTTGCTTGTCGCCAGGTTGTTCAAATTGTGTGTGTGGATGTTGCAACTTCCCCAAAGTGTGTAGTCCGGTAGCGGTTAAGGGAGCACTTTGTCTCGATTTACTCGCGCGGGTTAGACTGGGCACTAATCTTTGCCACCTGCATTTACACGGGCACGTTTGGTCGCTCCCAATGGCACTGTTCGGAGCATCCGACGAGAAAGAGAAAACTTTGCTTGTCGCCAGGTTGTTCAAATTGTGTGTGTGGATGTTGCAACTTCCCCAAAGTGTGTAGTCCGGTAGCGGTTAAGGGAGCACTTTGTCTCGATTTACTCGCGCGGGTTAGACTGGGCACTAATCTTTGCCACCTGCATTTACACGGGCACGTTTGGTCGCTCCCAATGGCACTGTTCGGAGCATCCGACGAGAAAGAGAAAACTTTGCTTGTCGCCAGGTTGTTCAAATTGTGTGTGTGGATGTTGCAACTTCCCCAAAGTGTGTAGTCCGGTAGCGGTTAAGGGAGCACTTTGTCTCGATTTACTCGCGCGGGTTAGACTGGGCACTAATCTTTGCCACCTGCATTTACACGGGCACGTTTGGTCGCTCCCAATGGCACTGTTCGGAGCATCCGACGAGAAAGAGAAAACTTTGCTTGTCGCCAGGTTGTTCAAATTGTGTGTGTGGATGTTGCAACTTCCCCAAAGTGTGTAGTCCGGTAGCGGTTAAGGGAGCACTTTGTCTCGATTTACTCAGCGCGGGTTAGACTGGGCACTAATCTTTGCCACCTGCATTTACACGGGCACGTTTGGTCGCTCCCAATGGCACTGTTCGGAGCATCCGACGAGAAAGAGAAAACTTTGCTTGTCGCCAGGTTGTTCAAATGTGTGTGTGGATGTTGCAACTTCCCCAAAGTGTGTAGTCCGGTAGCGGTTAAGGGAGCACTTTGTCTCGATTTACTCGCGCAGGTTAGACTGGGCACTAATCTTTGCCACCTGCATTTACACGGGCACGTTTGGTCGCTCCCAATGGCACTGTTCGGAGCATCCGACGAGAAAGAGAAAACTTTGCTTGTCGCCAGGTTGTTCAAATTGTGTGTGTGGATGTTGCAACTTCCCCAAAGTGTGTAGTCCGGTAGCGGTTAAGGGAGCACTTTGTCTCGATTTACTCGCGCAGGTTAGACTGGGCACTCTTTGCCACCTGCATTTACACGGGCACGTTTGGTCGCTCCCAATGGCACTGTTCGGAGCATCCGACGAGAAAGAGAAAACTTTGCTTGTCGCCAGGTTGTTCAAATTGTGTGTGTTTATGTTGCAACTTCCCCAAAGTGTGTAGTCTGGTAGCGGTTAAGGGAGCACTTTGTCTTGATTTACTCGCGCGGGTTAGACTGGGCACTCTTTGCCACCTGCATTTACACGGGCATGTTTGAGTCGCTCCCAATGGCACTGTTCGGAGCATCCGACGAGAAAGAGAAAACTTTGCTTGTCGCCAGGTTGTTCAAATTGTGTGTGTGGATGTTGCAACTTCCCCAAAGTGTGTAGTCCGGTAGCGGTTAAGGGAGCACTTTGTCTTGATTTACTCGCGCGGGTTAGACTGGGCACTCTTTGCCACCTGCATTTACACGGGCACGTTTGGTCGCTCCCAATGGCACTGTTCGGAGCATCCGACGAGAAAGAGAAAACTTTGCTTGTCGCCAGGCTGTTCAAATTGTGTGTGTGGATGTTGCAACTTCCCCAAAGTGTGTAGTCCAGGTAGCGGTTAAGGGAGCACTTTGTCTCGATTTACTCGCGCGGGTTAGACTGGGCACTAATCTTTGCCACCTGCATTTACACGGGCACGTTTGGTCGCTCCCAATGGCACTGTTCGGAGCATCCGACGAGAAAGAGAAAACTTTGCTTGTCGCCAGGCTGTTCAAATTGTGTGTGTGGATGTTGCAGCTTCCCCAAAGTGTGTAGTCCGGTAGCGGTTAAGGGAGCACTTTGTCTCGATTTACTCGCGCGGTTAGACTGGGCACTAATCTTTGCCACCTGCATTTACACGGGCACGTTTGGTCGCTCCCAATGGCACTGTTCGGAGCATCCGACGAGAAAGAGAAAACTTTGCTTGTCGCCAGGTTGTTCAAATTGTGTGTGTGGATGTTGCAACTTCCCCAAAGTGTGTAGTCCGGTAGCGGTTAAGGGAGCACTTTGTCTCGATTTACTCGCGCGGGTTAGACTGGGCACTCTTTGCCACCTGCATTTACACGGGCACGTTTGGTCGCTCCCAATGGCACTGTTCGGAGCATCCGACGAGAAAGAGAAAACTTTGCTTGTCGCCAGGTTGTTCAAATTGTGTGTGTGGATGTTGCAACTTCCCCAAAGTGTGTAGTCCGGTAGCGGTTAAGGGAGCACTTTGTCTCGATTTACTCGCGCGGGTTAGACTGGGCACTAATCTTTGCCACCTGCATTTACACGGGCACGTTTGGTCGCTCCCAATGGCACTGTTCGGAGCATCCGACGAGAAAGAGAAAACTTTGCTTGTCGCCAGGCCGTTCAAATTGTGTGTGTGGATGTTGCAACTTCTTGAGGTAGCCCGTTCACCGTTTAAATTTGTGTTTGTTGCGCAGCATGTGTCGCGTGGCTGGCTCGTAGCAGTTTCTGGTAAAGCAGGCATAAATTCTGCATCGGGTTTCGGCTGGATCTGGTCTGCCGGCCGATTAGAAAGGAGTTCCAGCCAAACGCTAGCATCTAGTGCATGCCCCGTGCTGGCCTCCGGTAAGCGACATCCTCTGCCCCTGGGAGAGCACACCTGGGAGAGCTTTGGCGGGGATTTTTTATGTCTGCGCCATTGAGGTGCGGAATGCGTGGCAAGTTCTTTTGTGCAACATTCCGCCGCCTCTGCCGATACACTGCGGTGAAAAGAAAAGAGGCAAATTTCGCTAAAACCACCGTAGGTAAACGAACAGGTGGCATCGTGGTGTCGATGGATGTCGCAGTGTCGCGTTCCAAAGTCCGATATTGTTGCGGCGTCGCATGATTGGACCTCGCGTCACGGTGACATCCAATGTCGCGTGAATGTGGTCCGCCCCATGTAGCGAGACCCCTCTTTCTTATCGAGGCTCACCTCCTCTTTTCTCCAACTAGGCCGCATTTCGCGGACGGAAAACTCCCAATGCTACGCATTTAGAAGGTCGGTTCTATTCCGTGAGCTCCGATTGCAGGGTGGCCAATGCGATAGTTTCCTCCAAATCGACCTTTCCATCCCAGAAGGCTTTGTGACAATCCTAGGTTGTAAAGCCAGGGAATTGTAGAGCTGTTCCGATGTATGGTCGGGCTGGCTCGCTAACTTCATATACATTCGAATTTCTTTATAACCAATGCCTGTACTATGAAAACGCCTGTTTAACCGAGTAAAATAAAGTTCCTGCCATCTTTTATATGTTCAGTGTGCTTCTCTGACGACGACTTAAATATAAAAGCAAAGAAGGACGGAACAAAGATAGGGACATGACAAGCGCTTACTATCAACTGAGCTTAAATCTCAAAGAGTTAGAAAATTGTGAAACTTTTTATGTAATAAGTTTACTTTGCGAACCTTTCGAAGCTCAGGTTCGCAAAAAGTTTGCGGCATCTCTAATCGTGATAGCACATCTTTAGCGTGGGAAAAAGGGATTGAACACACTTTAAACTGACCGCCATGTTCCGGTCTTTTACTTATCACACCGGGATTAACTACAGAGGTGCTCGAAGCTGGTGCATTCATTAATTGAGAGTATGAAGACATGGAGCCTCCGGAGTCATAAGAAAGAAAATAAAAACGGGTTTTGTGTGTGGAAAATTCACCGCCATCTTTTTATCTCAAAGTCATCAGCAAATCGTTGTAACTAATCTGGCGTTTACTATGGTTGAAAAATTTGTGAAATGGAAAAAAAACTAGAATCGGCTCACCTATCCTTGGCTTCATTTGCCTGGCCCAAATAAGCGCCGCAGTAGCGCGTAATAATTTTTTAGTGTACATGCAAAGTATAGGGAAAACATATTTTTTATTTTTCTCGATTGACTCGGGTGAGCCAATCTTTCCACAATTTTAGCGTAAGCTTCCAGCAACTTCAGGCCCCTCTGTAGTAGATCCTAGCGCAATAAGTTAAAAACCTATTTATACCGTCCCTCGAAGCGGCCATCGATCCCTTTGACCCACGCAGTAGTATGAGTATCCCAATAATGTAACAACTGGCTGATGTTATTAGATAAATCAAAGTGCAAACTAATTGGCTTTTCTCAAAAGAGAGCCCCTTCTTCCTTCCAGTACCTGTTAGATGACAAGAATGTTGAGAAAGTCGAGGAGGACGAATATCTCTGTGTCATACAAACTACCGATCTGACATGGATTAACTGTATTAACACCATTTCTTTGGATGCAGCAAGGACCCTTGGCTACATCCGGCATTGCCTGAGTTCTGCTCCTTCTAAATTTAGGAAGCTTTCCTACGAAACCTTTATACGACCAAAATTAGAATACGCTGCCGCAATCTGGAATCCTCACCAAAATTACTTAATCCCTCAACTGGAAGCAGCTGATAACCAAGATAAGAAAACTCCGTTGCGTTTCATTGGACATTCATGCTTTTGCATTCACAACTCATAAGTGCTTAAGGGTCTTCCGACTTTTTTGTTACATGCACTTACATCTGTACATCCAGGCAAGACACAGGGATGTCCAGCTTGCCTTTGTTCTAGATTCAAATTTTTAAGTGTGTGCTGTGGGATTTTGTTACCAACACAGGTACCGATGGAGTAACCAGAGGGTTATTTCAACAGCGGCGGCGATCTCAAAGGCGACGTCAAACCTAGTAGCGCAATTCCCACATCTCCGTGGCAATATAGACGACGTTTAGGGCTACATTACCGCGGGTCGATTCGATTAATTGCCTCTGTCGGTTCCAATGATCGTCTACCTTGTTTCACTCTCTCAAATATAGCGGCAGAGAAGACACGTACCAGAGCAAGGACAGAGTCCATTAACATACTCTTCTAAATGAACTTCAATGTCCCCTCCAAAATGCCCCCCGTGCCAGCAAGGTAACAAAGGTCCTTACCTGCCGGATGTAGGGTTCCAGAGAGCCAAGATCAGGGAAGCATCGGAGAATTCGCCGACCGACGTCCTATCTTTTTTGCGGTCACCGAACGAGTCCCCTTCCTGAGTGCAGGAAAACCAGAGGCAAAACCTCCTCGCCTGTCAGCAGTGATCCGCATCCGAGCGGGGGAACGGAAAAAGGTCCCCCGAGAGAGAGTGAGGAGGGCCCCCAAGCAGGAGTCCGAGTGTTCCGACCTGCGGCCGTTATCGCAGCCATCGGGGAACGGAGACCACAGGAATCCCCACAGTGCAGAAATGGCGTGCAAGCTCAGAAATGACTGCCGGACGTGTCACATGGGAGAGGATCAACTGCCGAGTCAGTCGAATAAGACAGTGCCAACTAGAACCGAAACTCCTTAGGACACGTGACCCCATCAACGCAACACCGACAGCACCACCAAAAACTAAACAGAACAAAACCACGAAACTGCTACCACCTTGGTTTATGACTACCACCGCGACGGCTGCATTAACGGGGGACATAGAAATAATGAAGCCACTATTTTGTCGTTCTACGGAAATGACGTCGTAAGCGTCAAATTAATATTTGAGATATTTTGGCAGGGATGTCTAAATAGTTGCTGCCTTTTATTACTACCCAAAAGGACAAAATTAATGTCCGCGTGCAAACTAATGGGCAAAGTATACACATGCTGGCATTTGGTAATTGCAGGATGGCCCGATGGTTATCCAGGACCCACTGAACCTGGGTCACAACGTGGCGGCGTCGGCGAGTCTGGAGCTGGCGCAGAAGTTGGCGGCGTCGTGCGCCCTGGCGGCAGAGGACATGGCTGGGGGACCCGTGGGTGTGGCGGACCTCCTACAGGCGCCGTTGGCCAAGCGACTCGTCGAGCGGAGCGTGGGGAGCGACGTGCACCGAGCCCGCATCCGCATGTCTGGTCCGGAACTGGTCCACTATCCGTCGGCGCTGGTCTGGGCGCGGGAGGTGAGACTGCGCCTTGGGCGGAAGAATGACGGGATTTTGCAGCGTTTTACGGATAGCGGCACATCTTCGTGTCACACATCTCCGTGACGTGGTCACGTGACGCCAACCACATGTTGCACAATGTCAGGTTAGCTAACATGACATGACACAAGGTCACTGTGTGCCCAGATGTCACGTTATTTTTGGAGCAACTTTTCTAAAAGCATAATGCTTTAAAATGCAGTCAAGTCTGCAAAGCATATCATTAGACCATGGTTGACAGATTAAGGATAAAATAGAAGCTTGGCCTCCAGTGTGAGCTTTGTACGTTTGGTAACTCTTGGACGAAGCCAAAGCACGATGATCGGCATACTGGAGGAGGACTCGTAGTGCATTCTTTAGCTCTCCCCGTCTATAGTTGTGCTAGTCTTCTCTCCTTTGACCCTCGAGTGTTTCATTTTTTGGGTTTTTATTGTTCTTGTTCACTCCATTCACAGGGCAGTGGAAAGGTAGTACCTTTAGCTAAAGTCCCTTTAGTAAAGGGAGCTGGAGATTGCCATGACTCAATGCATAAAGGTCCCTTTAAGGGGGTACGGAATTGAAACTCAATATATCCCCGGAACACTTCAAAACGCATAAAATATAATCTATGATATCTTTAAACGATAATCGCATGCTCATATTTTCGCCGGACGACTATATTTTTGGTTTCAACCGGTGGATTCTGGCGAGTGCCTTAAAATCGGCCATCGAAGCAGCGCGATGCGTCTCGGGATATTTGCCCGTGACGTCACGCTCGCGACGTCACACTCGCGACGTCACGGGCCCATGAACGGCTGAGGGTACTGTAATTACGATTGTCGTCGCTAGGTGGTGCCAGCTTTATTGTCAACGCATTATAATCCCGCCAAGTGGGAATGCCCGAGGTCTGGTGTACTAAGAGGTGTGCCAAGCACCGCTCAATCCGCACTCCTCCAACGGGCTTGCCGCACCCTGACGCCACTCCCGACGGGCCCGTGACGCAAGACATTCCAACGAAGCTCGGCCCCCAAGGACCAGGCTTTATCGGGAAATTGTTTTATTCGTTTTCAAGGGGCGATGCAACGATTTTTGTACTTTGCACAAATACCGCTTAGAACAAATGCCTGACGTTAAGGGCCTGCGAAACACCCGTTCGTTTTTCATCTCGCGCAATCCAAGTCGCGAAAAAATGAAAGAAAAACAAGCAGCGTTCACCCCCTCAACTCGCTGCCGGAACAAGCGGCCACGTGATCTGGAGCCGATTATATACCGCCAATGTTGATCATATCCATGCACTGGGGTTGGCAACGCACAGGACACGCGCTGAGTTCCAGACATTGTTATTGCTCAGCTATTGTCGTCATTGCAGCGATTGGACGCGGGCGACTACCTGAAGGCTTCTCGAGCTATCAATGATCACGAGCTCAAATGGAGTACCCACGCAATGCTCGGGTCCAATCTTTGAGCCGCATTCAAATGTCGTCACTGGAGGATACTGCGATCCCCCAGCTATGTCATCAAGTTTGAAGGAGAGATTGAATGAAAGCGCTCACTTTTCTCCTTCAAATTACGCCGCAACAAAGAAGTTTCTTGGCCAGTGGCTTTGCATACGAGTATCCTTGAGTCCCACTAGTGCCAGTAAGCTCGTGTAAAGGGACAAACAGTCCAACGGAATATCGTTGCATCGCCCCTTTAAAATTGCTTTTCTCACGTTTACGGACGAAAGACTGGTGTTCGTGAGCTGCTGTCATAAAGGAGGCCACGTCTGCGTGAGAAATAGGTGCTAAATTTCGCTTCCGTACTCCTTTAACTAAGGTAGGGCCTATGTTAAAGGGAGCTTGCCAACCTCTCTTTACGTGTACAGCCTCGGATCCATGAAGTACAAGTTTGATATTTCTAAATAGCAATTATCGGATTAATTCTGAACATTAACGTGATGGAATACGTTAGCGAGAAACATGTACTCACGCTAGCAGGTTGTCATCGCACATTTCGTTGAACGTGTCTATCAAAATTACACCTACTTAAAGCATGATGCAGCAGCGTACACAAAGAACACCATCAAGCTCTGATAGTTAGCTCGTACAATGCCTGCCGCTGGTGGTTTCTTGTATAACAAAGCAAAACAATAGCAACTCCAAAAAACTTGGTAAGGACCTTCGAAGCAACATTTTACCGGTTCTTTCCATTTCTTGAGATATACAGTTGAACCTCGATTTAACGAAACCCGATTTTACAAATTTCCCGATTTAACGAACAAATTCGGATTCCCTGCGCAGCCTGTGCGCGAGGTCTCCCTTTTCGATTTTACGAAGTTCCCGATTTAACGAAGTAATTAGCGGGTCCCGGTTACTTCGTTAAATCGAGGTTCAACTGTACTGCTTGGAATTTTGTCCTGGCCATGGCAGCTGCAATGCCGGTCCGAGGATGCCTAATGCATCGGGAGATGGTGAACATTTTTCGGGACAGCATATACGGATGCGTCAGCGAATGGTTCCTAGATAAACCTTTTACTTGGAAACGATGTGTTGCACCGCTCGTTTAAGCTCCTCCTGTTTCATCTGCCATCTAGACAGTGGCGGTCCCAGACATTGGTTTTAGGGGGGCGAAATTACTGCTTAAATAACAAAAAAAAGAGACATCACACTTTTTTGTGAATAAAGATTTTTTTTTATTAGTCCCACTGTTTGCAAGTCGGAAATGCGCAACATGTAAACCTTTGCTCGCAATATAGGCTCTAAAATAAACAAAAAAATTATAAAAAGCGATCGATTTGGGGGGCGGTCGCCTTCACCCCCCCCCTTAGGACTGCCACTGCATCTAGAAAGGCTTTTCTTCCTCCTTGATGCTAGTTCACATTATGATTGGGTCAAAACAAAGTGTTTGGCCAGTGCGACTCATTTATTCTCCGTTTATTCCCAGTGTGATGCCCAACACCCTTTACTAAAGCTACCCTTCCGCTGCCGTGTGAATGGGGGCCATCTTGTCTTTTTATTTTATGGACTATAGTAGAACCCCTCCTAAAATCTGGTAGAGTAGGCGTGATTGATTGACCTACACCTCCTGCAGCAGTCTAGTCCTAGTGTGTGCAGCCTCGGTCGATTTATGAGCGTAACCTGTCTCAACAAACACTCAGAACCCTAATTACCCCGCCCTGGACTTTTCTGAATCCATGGAGACTTGTGCGGGTAAATTGAATGCACCTAGTAAACATATTTGTATTACTGAATCAAAGTTGCCAAGTATGCTCGTAATATGGGTGCAGGCATTTGAGATACCGATGTAGCGAAGCAATAATCTAATACAGTCGAACCCATTTATAACGAACCCGGGTAGAGTAGCGAAATGTCAGATATAACAAACAAATGTTCTTTGCACGCTCTTGCTGCTGTACTTTTAATGTAATTTTATCCCGTTTTTAACGAACAAAGTGGAGGCCGTGCTGTGGATATAACAAAAAAACTTCGAAGCACCGAGATTATTAATGCGAAAGCATTAATAGTGAGCCGACGTCATCAGCTTTGAAACCGCACCAAACAGCACCCTAAATCCTTTCTCCAAGTGAAGCCAGCTCCCAGCCATGAAACCATGCGAAAAGCCTAGACAACGGCACCTAGTTTCCCCGATCCCAAGAAGCGGAGTAAAGCTGATGGATTTTCGGCTTCAATCCCATTGGCTGGCGCGCGTCCGACGAGGCTCCCATTGGCCGCTGCACGCCGCTTTCAACGACGGCCACCCCATGGCGCTGCGTGTCTGTCAGCGCACAACTAACACGAAACGTCCCAGGTCAGAGCGCCGAGGAGAGGTGCCCTCTCCTCGCCGGCAGAGCATTGACGCAAATACGCTGCAGACGAAATAAGGAGTGGAAGAATGACGTACATGCTTTCGCATTCACAACTCATAAGAAGTGCTTAGGTGTACCTCGAGCATTTGTTTTGCACAAATGATTAGAAAATAGCGTTCAAGAATCCCAGAAGTAAATAAAGCATGTTTGCCGACTTCTCTCACGGCGCTCTCCTGCACCGAGCGACTTTCTCCAGGAAGAAGTTACGCAACTCTCTAGGCCTCGTTGCAGGACGTGCGATAGCCATCTCGCATTCCCGGTTGTTGGGTTGCAACATCACTCCAGGACACAAAAGAAAAATAGGGGGGGGGGAGAGAGAGAGAGGAGAGGGGGGAGGGGCTGGCTTGAAATGAGGCATGCGTACAGGAAGGGATATGAATTCTCTTTCCTCGTACCCAAGGTGAGAAACCGGACATGCCAAACAAAAAGGGGATGAACAAAACGCTGTCTGAAACCTTTTGTTTTTTTTGCTATCGGACAAGCGTAAATTGTAAGGCAGCTTCCACACGCCGTGTCCACACGACTGCGCAGTCGAACATCAAAAGCTACATTTGTCTGCGATCAAAACTCGCTCTATAGAATTTCGTTTGTTTCTACCTTATTGGTTGAGTCCCATTTGATGTATCTGGGCAAGACACCGAGTGCGAGGGGAGGACGTGAGGCAAACGGCACAAGGCGGAGAATGTGTGGAAGTTGCACTTGTTGAGCTTTGTTGTTGGAAGAAGACGCCCGCCGTTGCCAAGACAGCGCACGCTTTGATCACATGCCTCACAGAGTCGGCAAAAGTGACTCTTGCTGTATTTCTTGCAAGCTTGTTCCGGATTTTGACATTCTGCGTGCTTTTCGATCACATGCTTTGCAAAGCTAGCGAGAGTCACTGGAGAGTGTTCCAAATATCAAGATTCTAGAGACTTTTCAGTTGCATCGCAGCACCATGTGGAAGGGGGAAAGAAAACAATTTTTCAATTGCACCTGAGAAGGGGGAATCACGTCTCAGTCTTTCTAAAGAATTAAGGTACCATTTGCAGCGATCGGCCCGTGACCAACACTTGCCTCTACTGCCAGACGTGCTTACGGCTGCTGGCGGGCACACACGCAGAAAGAACTTGCACAAAGCTTCTCTCCGTTTCATCTATTACCGCCAGGAGCATTAAAGGTTTTGAGCTCCCTTGAATCCTACTTTCTGTTTTTCCTTTTTTATTTTTTGCAGATTGTTGAAAGCGGATATTGTACCTACGTACCGTAATCACGACATGCTGTCCAGTCGCGCCAAGGTAGTGAACACACATTGTGCACATCTGAGGCTCCTTGTTTTGCATGCGCTCCTGGCAGCGCACAAGCTCCTGGAAGAAGAAGCATGCTTCGAGGCTTGTTACAACGTGTGTTACACTGCGTGCTACACCGCGTGTTACAGAGTGCACTTGCCAAGCGTCTTACAACGTGCGCAACTTCTATCGTAATTAAGTGTAATGCGGCTTTATTGTGGCTCTGTTGCACTTCAAATATGCAAAAACAGAACAGCACCTATTACGAAAGCCGATGCTACGTGCTGCGTGACCATGACGTGTAGTGTGTGCCAAATATCGTGACTTTTTGGGCAAATCCCACTTGTAGCGAAATACGACCTATAGCAAACATCTTTCGAAATCACGTCGACTTCGTTATAACCGGGTTCGACTGTAGGGAGGTTTTCTCAAAAGCTGATTTTACTCTAGAGGGGTTCTACGGTGTGAGAGGAATTGGTTGAAAAAATCCAGATTCTTTAACCTTAACATTGCATAAGCAGCCACTTGAATGACTTCTGGATGTCACTAGTAGTAGCTATTTACTTCAGAAACTTGGTGATTAAGGGGACATGCTCCTCGAAAATATTTTTTTTCTAATTTTGAAGCTAGGAGGCTGAAATTTGCACAGCTACTACATATTGAGCTCCTCTTGTCATATATATATTAGTGATGGACCGAATCTGCCGAACTTCAGATTCGGCAAAGTTCGGCAAATGCCGAACTTTTGCAGGAAAGTTCGGCAAAGATTCGGCAAAAATTCGGCAAATGTCTGCGCACGCGCGAGAACGCGACGGAGCCTTGGATTGCGAATGGACGCCGTGCAGTCGTGCGGTTACCATCGTGCAGTGTAGTACAACCAGCGGTTACGGCGCGGTGTGGGGTAGGCAACACGGTAACTGTGCGTTTGTGAGCGAGTGTGGTTCTCTTCAATATTTTCTGCCTCAAGAACAGAAGACCAACCAGTAATTTACGCAGTCCACTGCGCAAGTGACAAATGATGCGGTGCATTTTGAAACATTGAGACATTGGCCGACAATTACTTTAAAGCACTCCTCGCAATTATAACAATTCTGTTTTCGGCTCAGGAGTAGTGTGTTCCAAAACAAAATAATATTGCTTTTTCAATTAGTGTTATTTCGCGATTTGTCTTGTATCTGCATAAAACTAAACAGAACTATAATGCTCGACGTTGCACATCCGACATTCACTCTCCCTATCTTCCGAAACGTTCGTGTGTGTCCTAACACCAGAAACAGGCATTTTAAAGGTTAAAAACGAGACGTTGCGAATATGGGACGCACACTTTCATGCAAAGCTGACGTCAAGTGACTCAAATCGAAGAACATGCATATTTAAAATATTATTATTCTCTCTTCTGGTGAAGGCTCAGCAACCGTTGCATTCGTTTTCGCGCACAAAACGCACAAAAACAAACAAAAAATCCCAGAGAACGCAAGAACGCAGCGTTACTGCCTTCATTTTAGCAATGTACACACACATGCAGGCTTGCGCTGATGATGCCTCAAAACCGAAACTCTCGTAGCGTGATTCTTGACTACCTCGTTGTCACGCCACTTCTGCAAAAAGCCACTAAAATTGCCAGTAAACACACAAAAACGACACCGATACAGTTATCTTGTAGAATATCACCTCATTTAGTAATAACTATGTCAATATGCATTACATGTTGCATTTAAGTTAAGAAAAAAAGAAACATAAAACCTTTTTTTCGCCAGAAAAAAACGAAATATCAACGAGTCTGGTAACAATGTATTTTTGCCGAATCTTTGCCGAATCTTTAGAAAAGTTCGGCAAAAGTTCGGCCTTGCCGAATCCCAAGATTCGGCGCCGAACTTTCGATTCGGCAAAAGTTCGGCCCATCACTAATATATATGCAGTCAGTTCTCTGATACCTGCCTTGGTGAAATATCTGTGCACGTATGAAGGCATATTAAATGCCTTTTTTGTGCCACCCTTTTCTCCCAGATTTACTTAAAAGAGAGTATCCTAAAATATCTACGCCTGGAGAGAAAATAAAAGTTGTGAACTATTGAGTCATCACTTTTTATGTTTCACTTTTAGTTTTATATTTTTTTATAAAAATTCAGTGGTGCCAATCGCATAACTAGCAAGATTTGCACACTCTATACATCACTAGGAACAGCTGTGCAAAATTTGGTTGCGATACAGTAACCACAAATGGTGAAAATTGTGTGCACAAACTCTGAAAACAGACAAAAATACCAATTTGAGAAAAACGCAAATGAAAGTTTAGTTTTATGTGACATACCTAAATTCTCACTCAAACCACACGAAACTTGGTGGTCATATAGTTCCAAGTGTCAGAGCCTGGACCACCAAACTAGAATTCCCCCGCTGCATAGCACAGCTCCAGAAAAGATGCCAGTCCCTTTAGCGTAGCAGCCGATTCCTGGACGGCGAGTTCGCACTTTCCGCAAGTCGAGCATGCCGCGCCACTGACGAGAGCTTCCATCGCGCCGATCTCGCCGATCGCAGTACTTGCACGCTCATCTGCAGCTCTCTCTCCGTTTTCAAACATCTTCTTTTCCGATGCACTAACGAGCTCGTCAGCGCTGCCGATGAAACTCGAGCGATCGGACTCGAAAGCGTCGCCGCGCCGCCCTGACCGAGGTTAGGGTTAGCTGCCGCGGATGAACTTTTCTTCTTTGAAGCTTTCCGGTTGCCCTTTTCGCGACTTCCTTTGAACTTGTGTGTCGTCCGAAACTTCCAAGCTTGAAAGTCGCGTTTTCCGTCGACGCCCATCGCAAAGAAAGCAGAATGATCGAACAAGCCGTTGGTTCTGGTATCTGGAGCAGTGCGACGCTAGAACCGCAAGCAAGCTTCGCCGCGCAGCATGTTGCTCTTGGCCAATGGCAGGGCCACAATCGCATCACGTGATTTAAAAGTCCAGTGGCGACGCGCGTTTGCAGCAGGAAAAACATTTATTTTTTATTATTTACAACCGGAATACGAAACTATCGACGACAGTTTCGGAGAGAAAACGGCTAGGCCTACGCGCCAAAATAAACGCGATGGCGGGCGACGCCGCGATCCGAAGAATTACGCGCTCGAAAATGGCTCAGATTTGCGCTGTTTTCCATCGCGAGACGGGCTTCAAACTCATATCTGACTAATTTCGCGATGATATCCGGTCTTGATTTTTTTACACGCAAAAGAGGAAGGTTCAAAGATAATAGAACACTAAAAAAAGCAAAATCACTTTTTTCGAAAAAAATTGCCGTTTTTCAACTGGCATCTTTCCTTAAGGTAAGCACTTGATAATAGGCTATTTTTGTAATGCATCCAATGTGGTCAAACCTATTTATGACGATATTGCGACGTCTAGGAGCCGCGATTGTGATCGGCCATCTTTACTTCCTTTCAGGTTTGCAGCATTCTCCTGCAGCTTCTCATTGCATACCGCATAGACTACAAAGTGGCCTACCGAGAAAAAGAAGCAACCAGCACTCCCATTGCGGACCCGTCGCCTAATGCAAATTCATCGACCAACGTGAACCCGTCGCTTATCGCCGGATTCGTCATGCAATGTGAACCCGTCCACCAACGTGGACCCGTCACCCAACGTGGGCCCGTTGGGCAATGCGAACCCATCCACCAACACAGAGTCGTCTTCCAATGGTGACGAAGTTGCCCCATTCGACAGCTCCACCGTTAGACCGGCTCCAGCATCTGGCATCGCCAACGACTTTGTGTCCGACGATGCAGCCTCGACAAGATCCAGAGGACGTACCCTGCTCGTCGTGGAGTGCCACCCGATCAAAAGGACGTGGACGTTGCGTCGCCGAGTGTCCGTCGAGGCTCGCGCTAAAGCGTTTGATCCGGACCCGCTGACGGTGGAGAAGACAATGTCGGACTTGAGCTGGGACCTTGCGGATCAGGTGGATAAGGCTTTGGACTTTGAATTGAGGCTGACAGAGTTGGACGGACAAAATGGACTGCTCGCGCTTGACGTGACTCCCGAGAAGCGGGGTTACTCCCACACGTTCAGGACAATGGCCCAGGCCTTCTTTGACCAGAAGGCACTGTCGCAACTCGTTCGCTTCTACACACTGCCAGATCAGAGCTAGGGTTACCTTTTCTTTCGAGCTACTCCGCAGGGTGCGATGGGATGCTCGGCGAAAGCACGACTGTTCATTGGAAGCGGGGAACTCGTCCAAAGTCGGTCAGTTAATAAGAGCATTGTTCGAAGGAATATAGTCGTATCATCGAAGGACTGCGTACGCAACTCCCATTAAAGGGGCACGTAGCTCGCAAAAATTGTTTTTTTTTATTTGCGGGAGTAGGACACATATATCTCAAAAGGAACTTTCGCCAAAACAAAGATTTAGCAGCACGATACTTGGGTCGGGAAACTTATTTTGAGTTGGGAGTGATTCTGAAACATAGGCTACGTTTACATGATCGTAGCGCATCGACCAATCGCATGCAGGCCGTCTTTCTACTTGTCAAAATTGTCTAATCTCAAGTGGATGCGCTCCGGTCGCATCCGTGTAAATGCAGCTCCATTTCGAGACCCCAGAAATAGAAGCAAGTTTCCAGATAGCGTGGCAAAAAAGGCAGCAAGCGCTGCTCCCGCTGCGGGCGATTCCGTCTCCCTCGAAGTGGAGGACATTCTTAACAGGGTCAAATTCACAGTTTTTGGTTTCGGTTTAGAGGAAAGGCGTGCTTCGTCAGCGTCGTACCCAGAGATACAGTCACGAAGGCCCGGAACAAGCCTAGTCATCGCCGTTTTCTTATCGTTTGTTTCCGGTGGAAAATGTGCACCGTCAAATAAACAAACATTAATGTTATACCCGAGTCCCATATTTAAAAGAAAATGCATTGAAGGGCACATTTTTTCTTTAAAAAGAGTTGGCTCGGACGGCAATTGTGGCATTAGTAGCACATAGATCCGTAAGGAGATGGATTAAGGCGTCGGGACGGAAGGATTGCAGATGCCTTGCGTGACCCGAGGAGCAGGACGGAGCAGCGGTGCGCGCCAATTGTAGCGGCCATCGTCAAAAACCCCTTGGTGACTGCGAAGGTTTTCGAGTCGTAGTTGTCTCTCAGTGTCCAGTGCAACAGTGGCGAGAAGGCCTCGGAGTGCGGGGCTCCAGTGCTGCGTAGCCTGCCTCTGCTCGGTCGAGAACGTCGGCAGCTCCAGCTCGAATTTGCTCGGAGTCGTGTCGCAATGGGAGGCAACCAGTGGAAACTGATCGTTTTCACGGGTTCATGGGAGGCCTGTCTGATTTAGATTTCTTCAATTTTGTCCCCATTTCACGTAACATCAACATTAATAAATTATTTTATGCGTATTTATATATTAGCTCAGCTCGATGAAACTTCACTAGTTGTTAACACAAAATGTTTTCTATGAGTAAGTGGTCATGAACGAGCGTCCTAGCAAGCGAGCGAGTGACACGCTGAAAGCATTACAAACGTTAAAATTATATGTAAAGGTTTGGGTCCTCTTTTTTTACCCAATTGATAATTTACAGTTTGAAAACTCTACAGTAAAATGAAGGCAAACCAAGTATGTACACATGCTCGTATGTCTTCATTTGAAGGCAAAATGCTGGCTATGGCGGCTGGTTTTAGATGAAAATGATAAATAAATAACAATATGAAGTAAGAAATAAAATAAATAAATTAAAAACAAAAATAAATAAAATAAGGAAGTAAAAATAAATTAAAATATAAAATATAAGAAATAAATAAAAATAAATAGTAAAAAGATTTCAAAATTTTTGCACAAACGGCACATGGGGTTTGGTTTGTGCGGGAGACGTTCTGCTTTTATTTTTTTTTAGTCTGCACGATCGAGCCTGTACGGCCTTTTCTTTGCTACATAATGCTAAAATCGGCCATAGGACCTGGAGACATTATAAGGCTCTTTAGGCTTTTGTTTTTATTGCTGCCATTGTTACTTTGCTCTTGCACGAACACCATTGAGAATATGAGCGATTGAAACGAGCTATAAAATCCAGTGGAATTGCCTATCAGTGCTCATTAAACATTGGCATCGGTTTGACAAAATTGCAGAAACAACAAGCATTAGAATGTTTTCGACAGAAGCTGCATTAGCTTTCCTTGTGAATACACTAACCCCGGTGCTTTAGGATAATATCCGTGCCTATGTTTTATATGCAGTGTATTTAGCATACATTCCTATAAATTCTTTTCGCTTCAAGTACAGCCCTCAATACATCCGGCAGGCTTCCTACTGGAGTTGTAATTCTAATTCTACCACTTTTGGCCTTGTCACATAAACCTTTTTTACATAATTTGTATCAATAAGTTCTGATTATGTGCCTTCCAACTAAACAAGCTTGGTGCAGTATGGCCATAGTAGCTTTGTGCCATAAAGCCCTTAACAGCATCAACACATCCAGCAAGTTGCTGCAGGTGGTCACAATACCATGTCTGGCGTAGGCTAACCTTGGACGGATTAGGTGCACCTAACAGGATTGAGAGGCCTTTCGCTGCTGAAGCCTATGGTTGTGTTTTACAGCACCTAATGCTGCCATATCTGCTGGATGGACCTTGTCGGGACAGATGCTTTCTGCCCTAGCAGGACAGGAGTCCTGTGCACACGGCACAATGGGAGGGACGTTGTCTTGGCGGTTTATGCATAGAAGAAATGAGCTCGCCGCTGTTATCCACAGTATATTCACAACGATAACCGCGACACGTCGCGGCGAAATCATTGAGCATCAGCGTCGTGTTCACGCACTGTGGGATGCGCAAACAGAAGCGGTCAGAACAAAATAGAGATGTGACCCCCTTGTTCCAGACGTTTTAGTTTCTTTTTTGTTTTGGAGCACTTGAAATGTCTCCCATCACGAGCACTTAGCATTCACAGGGCTACGACAGCATTTTGTTATCGGCTATTTTGCATTCTTTCCAGAGAGCGCGTGCAGTGAGCATCGGGCACTACAAATTCCGAATGCTTTTGTTTTTGTTCTGGAGCGCATGAACGCACGTCTCCCGTCACGAGTTTTTGGCATTGACAGTGCTACGACGGCATTTTGTTATTGGATATTCCGTTGTATTTTTTCAGAGTGGCTATCTCTCTGTATTTTTCCAGAGTGCATGCAGCAGGCATGGGTACTACAAATTCCGAACGCTTTTGTTTTTGTTTCGGAGCGCGTGAACTCACGTCTCCCAGCACGAGCTCTTAGCAATGACAGTGCTATGACGGCATGTTGTTATTGGATATTTCTTTGTATTTTTTCAGAGTGGCTATTTCTCTGTATTTCTGTCACAGTGGCTATTCCTCTATTTTTCCAGTCAGGGTGTGCAGCAGGCATGGGTACTACAAATTCCGAACGCTTTTGTTTTTGTTTCGGAGCGCGTGAGCTCAGTTCTCTCAGCACGAGCTCTTGGCAATGACAGTGCTATGATGGCATTTTGTTATTGGATATTTCTCTGTATTTTTTCAGAGTGGCTATTTCTCTGTATTTTTCCAGAGAGTGTGTGCAGCAGGCATGGGTACCACAAATTCCGAACGCTTTTGTTTTTGTTTCGGAGCGCGTGAACTCACTTCTCTCAGCATGAGCTCTTGGCAATGACAGTGCTATGATGGCATTTTGTTATTGGATATTTCTCTGTATTTTTTCAGAGTGGCTATTTCTCTGTATGTTTCCAGAGAGTGCGTGCAGCAGGCATGGGTACTACAAATTCCGAACGCTTTTGTTTTTGTTTCGGAGCGCGTGAACTCACGTCTCCCAGCACGAGCTCTTGGCAATGACAGTGCTATGATGGCATTTGTTATTGGATATTTCTCTGTATTTTTTCCAGATAGTGCGTGCAGCAGACATGGGTACTACAAATTCCGAACGCTGTTGTTTTTGTTTCGGAGCGCGTGAACTCACGTCTCCCAGCACGCAGCTCTTAGCAATGACAGTGCTATGACGGCATTTTGTTATTGGATATTTCTTTGTATTTTTTCAGAGTGGCTATTTCTCTGTATTTTTCCAGTCAGGGTGTGCAGCAGGCATGGGTACTACAAATTCCCAACGCTTTTGTTTTTGTTTCGGAGCTCGTGAACTCCGTCTCCAGCACGAGCTCTTAGCAATGACAGTGCTATGATGGCATTTTGTTATTGGATATTTCTTTGTATTTCTTTCAGAGTGGCTATTTCTCTGTATTTTTCCAGTCAGGGTGTGCAGCAGGCATGGGTACTACAAATTCCGAACGCTTTTGTTTTTGTTTGGAGCGCGTGAACTCACGTCTCCCAGCACGGAGTCTTGGCAATGACAGTGCTATGATGGCATTTTGTTATTGGATATTTCTCTATTTTCTCAGAGTGGCTATTTCTCTATTTTTCCAGACAGTACGTGCAGCAGGCATGGGTACTACAAATTCCAAACGCTTTTGTTTTTGTTTCAGAGCGCGTGAACTCACGTCTCCCAGCACGAGCTCTTGACAATGACAGTGCTACGACGGCATTTTGTTATTGGATATTTCTTTGTATTTTTTCAGAGTGGCTATTTCTCTGTATCTTTCCAGTCAGGGTGTGCAGCAGGCATGGGTACTACAAATTCCGAACGCTTTTGTTTTTGTTTCGGAGCTCGTGAACTCACGTCTCCCAGCACGAGCTCTTAGCAATGACAGTGCTAGGATGGCATTTTGTTATTGGATATTTCTTTGTATTTTTTCAGAGTGGCTATTTCTCTGGATTTTTCCAGTCAGGGTGTGCAGCAGGCATGGGTACTACAAATTCCGAACGCTTTTGTTTTTGTTTCAGAGCGCGTGAACTCACGTCTCCCAGCACGAGGTCTTGGCAATGACAGTGCTATGAAGGCATTTTGTTATTGGATATTTCTCTATTTTTTCAGAGTGGCTATTCCTCTATTTTTCCAGACAGTACGTGCAGCAGGCATGGGTACTACAAATTCCAAACGCTTTTGTTTTTGTTTCGGAGCGCGTGAACTCACGTCTCCCAGCACGAGCTCTTGACAATGACAGTGCTACGACGGCATTTTGTTATTGAATATTCTTTGTATTTTTTCAGAGTGGCTATTTCTTTATTTTTTCACTGAGCGTGTGCAGCAGGCATGGGTACTACAAATTCCGAACGTGTTTGTTTTTGTTCCGGAAGCGCATGAACGCACGTCTCCGGCACGAGTTCTTGGCATTGACAGTGCTACGACGGTATTTTGTTATTGGCTATTTCTCTATTTTTCCAGTGAGGTGTGCAGCAGGCACGGGTACTACAAATTCCGAATGCTTTTGTTTTTCTGGAGCGCGTGAACGCACGTCTCCCGGCACGAGTTCATTGACACTGCTACAACGGCATTTTGTTATTGGCTATTTGTATTTTTCTACTCGCCGTGTGCAGCAGACATGGGTACTACAAATTCCGAACGCTTTTTTTGTTCCGGAGCGTATGGATGCACGTCTCCCGGCACGAGTTCTTGGCATTGACAGTGCTACGACGGCATTTTGTTATTGGCTATTTCTTTGTATTTTTCCAGTGAGCGTGTGCAGCAGGCATGGGTACTACAAATTTCGAACGCTTTTGTTTTTGTTCTGGAGCGCGTGAACGCACGTCTCCTGGCACGAGTTCATTGACAGTGCTACAACTGAATTTTGTTATTGGCTATTTCTCTGTATTTTTCCAGTGAGCGTGGTGCAGCAGTGCACGGGTACTACAAATTCCGAATGCTTTTGTTTTTGTTCTGGAGTGCGTGAACGCACGTCTCCCGGCACGAGTTCATTGACAGTGCTACTAACGGCATTTTGTTATGGGCTATTTGTATTTTTCCACTCGCGCGTGTGCAGCAGACATGGGTACTACAAATTCCGAACGCTTTTTTGTTCCGGAGCGTATGGATGCACGTCTCCCGGCACGAGTTCTTGGCATTGAGAGTGCTACGACGGCATTTTGTTATTGGCAATTTCTCTGTAGGTTTCCAGGGAGCGTGTGCAGCAGGCATGGGTACTACAAATTCCGAACGCTTTTGTTTTTGTTTCGGAGTGCGGGAACGCACGTCTCTAGCACGAGCTCTTGACAATGACAGTGCTACGACGGCATTTTGTTATTGAATATTTCTTTGTATTTTTTCAGAGTGGCTATTTCTCTATTTTCTCACTGAGCGTGTGCAGCAGGCATGGGTACTACAAATTCCGAACGTGTTTGTTTTTGTTCCGAGCGCATGAACGCACGTCTCCCGGCACGAGTTCTTGGCATTGACAGTGCTACGATCGGCATTTTGTTATTGGCTATTTTTCTGTATTTTTCCAGTGAGCGTGTGCAGCAGGCACGGGTACTACAAATTCCGAATGCTTTTGTTTTTGCTGGAGCGCGTGAACGCACGCCTCCGGCACGAGTTCATTGACACTGCTACAACGGCATTTTGTTATTGGCTATTTGTATTTTTCTACTCGGCGTGTGCAGCAGACATGGGTACTACAAATTCCGAACGCTGTTTTTGTTCCGGAGCGTATGGATGCACGTCTCCCGGCACGAGTTCTTGGCATTGACAGTGCTACGACGGCATTTTGTTATTGGCTATTTCTCTGTATTTTTCCAGTGAGCGTGTGCAGCAGGCATGGGTACTACAAATTTCGGATGCTTTTGTTTTTGTTCTTGAGCGCGGAACGCACGTCTCCTGGCACGAGTTCATTGACAGTGCTACAACGGCATTTTGTTATTGGCTATTTCGTATTTTTCCAGTCGAGCGTGTGCAGCAGACACTGGGTACTACAAATTCCGAACGCTTTGTTTTTGTTTCCGGAGTGCGCGTGAACGCACGGTCTCCGCACGAGCTCTTGACACAATGACAGTGCTACGGCCGGCATTTGTTATTGAATATTTCTGTATTTTTCCAGAGTGGCTATTTCTCTATTTTTTCACTGAGCGTGTGCAGCAGGCCTGGAGGTACTACAAATGCTAAACGCTGTTGTGTTTTGTTCCAGGGCGCATGAACGCATCGCTCCTCCCTGGCACGAGTTCTTGGCATTGACAGTGCCACGACGGCATTTTGTTATTGGCTATTTCTCTGTATTTTTCCAGTGAGCGTGCGCAGCAGGCACGGGTACTTCTAAATTCGAATGCTTTTGTTTTTGTTCTGGAGCGCGTGAACGCACGTCTCCCGGCACGGAGTTCATTGACAGTGCTACAACGCATTTTGTTATCGGCTATTTGTATTTTTCCACTCGGCGCAGTGCAGCAGACATGGGTGCTACAAATTCAACGCTTTTGTTTTTGTTCCGGAGCGTATGGATGCACGCTCTCCGGCACTGAGTTCTTGGCATTGACAGTGCTACTGACGGCATTTCTGTTATTGGCTATTTCTCTGTATTTTTCCAGTGAGCGTGTGCAGCAGGCACGGGTACTACAAATTCGAATGCTTTGTGTTTTGTTCTGGAGCGCGTGAACGCACGCCTCCGGCACGAGTTCATTGACAGTGCTACAACGGCATTTTGTTATTGGCTATTTGTATTTTTCACTCGGCGTGTGCAGCAGACATGGGTGCTAGCAAATTCCGAACGCTTTTGTTTTTGTTCCGAGAGCGCATGGATGCACGTCTCCCGGCAGTGCCTGGGTCATTGACAGTGCTGCTGACCGCATTTTGTTATTGGCTATTTCTCTGTATTTTTCCAGTCGAGCGCAGTGCAGTGAGACACGGGTGCTACAAATTCCGAATGCTTTTGTTTTTGTTCTGGAGCGCATGAACGCACATCTCCCGGCACGAAGTTCATTGACAGTGCTACAACGGCATGTTGTTATTGGCTATTTGTATTTTCCACTCGGCGCGTGCAGCAGACATGGGTACTACAAATTCGAACGCTTTTGTTTTTGTTCTGGAGCGTATGGATGCACGCCTCCCGGCACGAGTTCTTGGCATTGACAGTGCTACGACGGCATTTTGTTATTGGCTATTTCTCTGTATTTTTCCAGTGAGCGTGTGCAGCAGGCACGGGTACTACAAATTCCGAATGCTTTTGTTTTTGTTCTGGAGCGCGTGAACGCACGTCTCCCGGCACGAGTTCATTGACAGTGCTACAACGGCATTTTGTTATTGGCTATTTGTATTTTTCCACTCGGCGTGTGCAGCAGACATGGGTACTGCAAATTCCGAACGCTTTGTTTTTGTTCCGGGCTGTATGGATGCACGTCTCCCGGCACGCAGTTCTTGGCATTGACAGTGCTACGACGGCATTTTGTTATTGGCTATTTCTCTGTATTTTTCCAGTGAGCGTGTGCAGCAGGCACGGGTACTACAAATTCCGGAATGCTTTTGTTTTTGTTCTGAGCGCGTGAGAACGCACGTTCTCCCGGCACGAGTTCATTGACAGTGCTACAACGGCACGTTGTTATTGGCTATTTGTATTTTCCACTCGGCGTGTGCAGCAGACATGGGTACTACAAATTCCGAACGCTTTTGTTTTTGTTCCGGAGCGTATGGATGCACGTCTCCCGGCACGAGTTCTTGGCATTGACAGTGCTACGCAACGGCATTTTGTTATTGGCTATTTCTCTGTATTTTTCCAGTGAGCGTGTGCAGCAGGCACGGGTACTACAAATTCCGAATGCTTTTGTTTTTGTTCTGGAGCGCGTGAACGCACGTCTCCCGGCACGAGTTCATTGACAGTGCTACAACGGCATGTTGTTATTGGCTATTTGTATTTTTCCACTCGGCGTGTGCAGCAGACATGGGTACTACAAATTCCGAACGCTTTTGTTTTTGTTCCGGAGCGTGATGGATGCACGTCTCCCGGCATGAGTTCTTGGCATTGACAGTGCTACGACGGCATTTTGTTATTGGCTATTTCTTTGTATTTTTCCACCTAGTGTGGAAAATACTTTTGTTTTTGTTTCAGAGCGCATGAACGCTTGTGTCTTGGCTACGAGCCTCTGGCATGGACAAAGGCGTTTTGTTGTCTGCCTTTCTGTTCTTGTGTGCACTTGGAGGGGGCACTACAAAAATCCATAGTATAGAAACGAAAACTGAGGTCTTGGTTTAGATCATATTTTTGTGAGGCAGTTAAGTTCCATGTGGAAGTTCTTTCGGCAACTGCAACATCCGTTCCTCGAAATTTACAAGAAAATATTTTTGACAAAATAGTATTTATTAAAAGATCAATTACAGGATGCCAATAACACAGTAACATTGCGAGGGTTCTCTAAAGAAGTAGCTGACACCCTAGATTTCCTAAAAGGGGCGATGCAACAATTTTAGCTTCGAAAGAATTTGCAGTTTGAGAGTGGCAGCTCTTAGGCGCCCTATTCCGGCTTGAGCGGCATCGCCGTCGCCTTCGCCATCGGCATAACGCGTCGGTGTGATGTGTCGCCGTTAGCGTAACCATAATGCGTCGGCGTGACGCGTCGCAGTTACCATATTGCGCTGGCGCGACGCAGTCGCCGTTGGCGTAACCATAATACGTCGGCGTGACGCGTCGCCATTGGCGTAACCTATAACGCGACGTCGGCGCTCACCATTGGTGTAACCATAACGCGTCGGCGTCACCATTGGTGTAACCGCAACGCGTCGGCTTACCCGTAACGCGTTGGCACGATGCATAGGTGTTGCCGTCGCGACGTAACTGGCGCTGGTGCATTATGGGAAACGTCCCATAATGCACTGCGGTGACCCACATTTGATTATGAGACGTTTCCCATAATGCACCGTGTGGGAGGGAGGAAGAGGAGGGGCTTATACCCTCCCCTCAGTACCCTTCCCTCGTCTCTCAAAAACTTCACTCAAATTAGGTGTTACAAATCTTTGTAAATGTCTCGTTTAAAAAAAGAAAAAAAATTTTGCATTGTTTATTTGGCCAAAATGGATGGAGAAACCGCCTCATTAGAGAATTCATAGATTGTTACTTCCGTCCCACAATGCAACCCTGCTACGAGATCCGGGACTCTGCAGTTAAGGTCAGCAATGCGCATCATGCTAGCGCCGTCTTCGTTGTGGAGAGCTTAGTGGAGTAGTGAAAATTGCTTACGTAAACTCCTTATACTTTTGAAATATTGCGATTTCGTGTCATAATTGCAAAGCAAAAAACCGGAGTGTTTCGCAATTTTCAGTTGCAGGTGGCGCCATGGGAACTAATCCGTGATGCACACCCGAATCAAGGTGTACAGATCGAAATGAGATGTTCCTCATTCGAGGGCAGGGAAGCTAGCAGTAAGATAGAGTTTGAGGGTAATCTAAGAGAAATAGAAGTAGAATAGATGGGCGCGAAGAGTTTGTAGCTATTTACGCATGAGAAGTGTCGACACAAAATGGAGGAAGCGGACTAGAAAATGTTAATAAATCTTTATTTTGTTTCACCACTGAAACTGGGCACCAAGACAAAAGCTGCTGCAGCAGCTTGACGGAGGTCCTGGCCCCCTTTACCGCAGACGATTCCCAACCAATTTCAGAAAATGAACAAAATAGGAACATTGAGAGAAAGGACACTTTTTTGAATGCACAGACCACAGATCTTACAAAATGAGAAAAAAAGGGAAATTATTGAATTCGTAGTAATATACAGTGGTACAGTGATCTGCGTGCCTTAGCCATACCTAAGAAAACATCCCTAAAAATAATGCTCGTACCTTTGCCAGCATCACCGCATGAATATCAACAACTTTTAAAAATAATTGAAGAGAGTACTGTTGAGACCGGTTATAACAAAGTCATTGGGATTCTTAAATTGCTTCGCTATATCCGCTCCTTCGTTATATATGAACTCGTACAAATAACATGAAAAAAAGGTAACACGGGCTACGTTACATGGATGCGACAGCAGCGCATCGGATCCAGTTAACGAATCGAATCGGTCCATGTAACACATCCCGGATCGGATCGGAAAGGAATCCGATCCGATCCGCTGGGACGGGGTGGTTTGAGATGGTCAATCCGAATCGAGACTCTCCATGTATACGCTAGCGGATCGAATCGAAGTGCCTCGGCGAGGGATTCGCGAGGTCAGCCCGTGATCCACGAACTCGTTCGCAGGCAAACCGGACTCCTCGGAAACATTCTGAAGGTCACGAGGTCTGCGTTGTGATCCTTCGACACGAGGTGCCGCTACTGGTCGATCCGAATCCATAAACGTAGTGGTTGAAGTGGATCCGATTCGCTAACTGGATCCGATGCGCTGCTGTCGCGTCCATGTAAACGTAGCCACGGATTGTCACGGGCACATGTTTGTCGAGCATGCACAAAGCGGTTGAGGCTTCCCTGCACGAGGCCTGTAGCTAGATCGGAGCCGCTTCTCGCCAACAACGAGAAGCTCCAATCAGTGACTTGTTCACCCACCTTGTTTTTCTGAAGGCACCCCCTTCATCCGCAACGACTTTTCTATTCTCGATGCCCCCTCCTCTAGCTCGCCCCTAGACATTTTGACCCCCCCCAATTTCAACTGTGGGGGAAACCCCAGCTCCGATCAAAAAAAGATTGTGCTACGTACAGACCGTGTCGACAGCTGCGACGGCCCCATGGAGAACACCGGCGGTGGACGGCATTCTTTACGTTTATGCGCACTTTGTCGAGGATGGCACGCTTTTCATTCAAAGAGATTGCTTTCGTCTTCCCCATCGAGGTGCCAGAGGTGCCTGGACTCTCCATCGTTGAGTGGCGATGATTTGCTGAATCGGTGCTTGAGCGATGTAGACTCTCGCGCAAGAGCGACCTCACCGCCCAGACGCCGACACGGATCACAAAGCAAACAAAGAAGTGCGCACGGCACCGAGTTCGCGCTCAAGCTTGTTTGCCGTCGGTAGAAAGAGCCTAGATTTAAGAGATGGGGCAACTGCTCCATCGGGGTCACGTGGTTTGTGGGCTGCGTTTACAAAACGAGCTGCAGCATGCAAGGAGTCAAAACTCAAAAGCAATCACCTTCTGCAAATGTGTCCTGCTCTCCGCCCAGTTTGCTCGCCACACTGACCTCGCGGCAATCAAATGCAGGCGTACTTACTGCTCCCGCTCTCGAATCTAGGCTCTCTCCGTCATCTCCGCAGGAACGTTGTCACTAGCGGTCCGAACGCCCCTATGGACATGCCACGACCAGAGAACGAAATTTTTATCGGTTCGGTTCCGGTTCGGGTTCACGGCTTTCGGTTCAGTTCCGGTTCAGTTCCGGGGAGCAAAAAATAACGGTTCAAACCGGTTCGAACCGGTTAACCGGTTTGAACCGCTAAACTGAGAATTTATTTTCCGCGTTTTTTTGGCAATAGGCACTATTTCAACAGTGAAACGAGTAACTATACACCTTTTTATCATTCGTATAATCCACTTTTATTTTCAGGTACCAAAAATAAATTTCGTTATTTAATTTCGATGAAACAGCAAAAGAAAAGCTATGCTTCGTTCCAGCTTAGGTTAGAGCACGGCCGATGTTATGAGCCGAAGGGCCAATGAAACAGCGAAAAAGGCACAACGTCATGGCGTGCACTCTGCAGTTGATAGGACCAGCCGGTATTCGCCGTCTCTCTGTGCGTGCTCCTCCGCCGGCTAGTCCTATCAAGCGCAAAGAGCACGCCATGACGTCGCGATTTTTGCGCTGTTTCATTGGCCCTTCGGCTCATAACATCGGCCGCATTCGGACCTCAGGTGAAATGAAGTAAAGAAATAATCTTATATGATTAAACGTCTTTTTTTCAAAAAACTTAGGTTGCATATATTTTACCTGATATCGAAAGGTTATCAGTCTGATAGGTCGCCTAAAATACCCGTTATTGGTACAACTTTGCGTCGCAGTATTAAAAATCTAATCCTGTCTTTGAGCTTTAATTATGTACTTAAATCATGAAATGGGCACGTCCTGCCATATATCCTGAAATCTAGTCTACGAAATACGTCGCAATATGTATGACAACCACGCACTGCGCTAAAAGCAATAATATTTTCAAAATGTCAAGAAAGGTTTAGGACAAACCCTTTCAGTCTACCTTTTATCGAAACACTGAGCGACAATCGCAACGCTTGCTTTCCTGAGCAACATTGTTTACACTCAGCACCATGATGCAGGCGAATAATCATGCAGAAAAGAGTGACCTTCGTACTGAAATTGGATCTGTCCTTAAATAGCGCGTACAGAAGTGAACATTTCCGACATAACTTGGTGTTTGAGGTTTGTTCTTGACAAATTGTTGGTCAGTTCAGAAAAAAAAAAAGCATCACCCTTGATATTTTTGTGTTGTTGTTGTTTTGTTAAATAGAACAAAGTAGTATTTCGTACTCTACACGACTTTGCAGCTACTTAATTGGTCACTTTCTGACTGTCTGCGTGCGCAATCATCATAGTTCCGCCACGCGCCTCTGTGTACTTTGTTTTCGTACAGCCCACAGACACATAAAATTGTTGTTCATCACATAAAAGAGGCAACAGACTTCTATATGTTTGAGAAGTTGAATATGCGTCAGGAGCACATAAGTTATTTAAATCAGCTTAAAAAAGATTGTTTAAGATTTCCCCAAATCACTTATAGACATGCCTATCCAGGATAAAAACGCCGGAAGAAATTTGCAGAGCGTATTTTATATACTTTGGTGGTGCATTTACTTATGATGTATATTAGGGTGATCGTCCCTTTATTTATGTTGTCATATCTTCAGGCAGTAAAAAATATTTTTTTATTGTCATCAATACATTTTATTGTATGAATCTCACATAACCGTTTGACACCGACACGGGAGGACGATACTGAAAAATGCGTCATCTGTTGAGTCTGCGGAAATGTGTTTTTATGTTCGCTGTTTGGCAGTGTGAAACACGAGGTCGCAGGGTATGCCAAGAAGGACTGTGTGCTCACATTATCGATCTGAAGACAAATACCCGAAATGTACAGAAAGAGAGATGATAAATACCGGACGCCTTGCTGCAAAAAGGAAACACTCAAGCGGTTTTTGAGAAGCTACTTGTTGGTGCGATGGCGTTAAGGAACTGTCAGTGAATGAGTATCTTCAGTTTTAGAAGGCAGAACCGCCTATTAATCCACGCAGGAATAAAATACGTGCGGACTCTCTTCCCGTACTTGCGAGGACCAATGAAATTATCGTATGTTTGAAAATTTTGTGCGGCCTTGTAAAGTTTCGCTAAAGGAACAATTTTCAGTTTATTTAAATATGTTGTGCATGATAATTTCACAAGACGTAAATATTCGTAGAATACGCGATACTGCAACGTTTCACAAACAAGGACTACGTTCTACTGCTCTCCGCGGGGTATTTCGTTTGCGCGCGAAGCACACGTATCTGCGCGCACATGGCGTCGGTGGTGATCGTCGACGTGGACGGCGTGGTGAAAGCTCATCGTTCCGCGTAAAGCGCTGTCCTTGACTGTGAATTTTTGTCGTGTGTCGCTATGATAACCCAGCACGTACTAGAAGGGAAGATCCACCTACTCGTCGGCGATGTCGTGGCTGTTCTCAAGACAGCAGAAACGCCCGTGCCGTCGTGTTTGTTTACTTCGACTACAGTGGTGCTTTCTATGCATTTCAGTGTCCTCGAACATCGCCCGGATTTCTTATTTGGCGCATTTCACGCGTGTGCTCAAGTTCAGCGGTATTACTGGCGCGTACCGTATAAAGCGACGCGAAGTTTCACGCGTTTTCATCACCGGAGAAAGATGAATGCATACGCACGAGTTAGCAATCCTGAACGCATCGCAAGTCAATCTGATCACGAAATCATATTTCTACGTTGTTATATCGCTGCTAAGATTAGCATTGTCTTTTGTAATCGTAGAAAATGCGTGTGGCGATATTTGTACTATTGCGAATGTCGTGTATTGGAGTCGTGATCGTCCAAGACGGCGTACTGCATCTTTTTATTTTATTTTTTTCATCCACTGTACCCTGCAAGCCTATCAAGAAAATCAATAATAAAGCTTTAGGCTATAGAAAACTGTCTGTCTCTAATCTGTTACGGCATTGAGTAGCAGTGCGTCCCCTTTTAGAGGGGCCGCAAGACAGCTGACGGCGATCCGCTGTGCTTGTAGTGGTTGCAGGTGTACGCGCGGCGCAGAGCGTCGTTCCGGTCGCTCCGGCTGCAACGGACGCAGTCGTAGGTACGCGCTCGTTGCACATGTCTGAACCAGCCTTCCCCGTCCTCCCGAGGCGAAAGTCAACGTGGCGACATCGTTTGACATCACGTACCAGAGGTAACGCTGCGATGTCAAACGTTGGTTTGCTTACGACTTGCCCCAACCGCAAATCGAAGAACGCCTGAAAAGGTCTGCGTTTCGTCGTCCTCGGAACCCGAACATGACTTCGGAGCGCTGCTATCGTCCACATCGCACGTCGGAGTGGGCGTCATAGGAAATCATCCCCAGGTCGGCTGTCCGTTGAGAAATTTCAAGCTCCAACGCGCGTCAGGTCCTCGAGCGTAGAGACTCCGCCATGATCGAAGCTCGAATGACAAAGAGGTTCGGCCGATGCGGCTACCTCGGGTCACTGCGCGACGGAACGTCGTCCAACGCCATTGGCCCGAGATCCTTTTGATAAGCGTGCGAGGACCAATGGAGAGTGGTTTCGTTTTCGGGTGGATCCGAGGTTTGGCGGCCTTCAATTACATTTTTATTAAAGAAATAATCACCGCATTACTATACTATTTGGTTTTTAGGGATACTTGGAGCGTCTAAATTCAGCTGTCATCATCAAAACACGAACTCAAAAACCACTTGAGTGTCCCTTTAAAGCGTAAACACGTTTGACGGAACTCCGTCTGGTTGGGTCAAAAAATTGAAAAATACAGACCTTCACCAACTAAGCCCTACACATGCAGTTAGGAGCCCGACGTTTCAATAGGTCGGGCTAAATAGGTCGACAGGCACGTAACCATCGGCGTATGTCAACGGACTAGGGCACTTGAAAAAGAAAACGTGAGTGAAGCAAACGACACACCGTAGATGGAAAAGAAGCTGCTGCTCTTCACGTGCAAATAGTCGCCCCTGATGAAAAAAAGCGCATCGGTTTTGAAACGTCGGGTTCCTAACTGTTTAGGACTTAGTTGGTTGTGGTCCGTATTTATCTAATAGAGATACGTGCAATGATGTTCCTAATTACACATAAATAGGGCGAAGAACAGACAATATATTTCTAATTTAAATCACATTTCGACAATGGCTTGCATGAGCTCGAAACTTCGCAAAATACTGTCTTGGGAGGTTAACGTTATATTCGGTTTTACGTGCACTTGTTTTGAGGCCTTATTTTACAAATCAGTCTTTGATCAGTCATGCGCGCTCTAGAATTTTATTCGGCTACCACATATCATCACAAGACTCCTATATATACTGCAAAACTTTTCAATTTGGACATCCCCTTCTGCTATGCTTCGTTTCAGCTTAAAGGGGCACTGCAAAGGTACGAAGAAAACCAAATGCTGCTTCCAAAGGCGTGCCTCTCAGTGTAAAACACGAGCGTTCAGTGACGACATTGGTCTTAGAGCGTCGGATAATGACGACATCCTTTGAAGCACGTGAATCTCACTCAGATGTTCGCTTGGAACATCCGTAAACTGGTGCCTAGCAGCACACTTCCCCGACTCATAGTTAGGCCAGTTTGGCGCAAGCTTGTGCCAGGCTTCAGCCCAAGTTGGCTCTAGCTCGCGCCAGTCTGGCCCAAGCCTGGGCCGAGGAAGTGTGCTGATTGGGTGGGGCGTTCAAATCTTCATAAATGGATGTCAATTTCCAACACTTAGGACGATAGCGCATGGTTGTTGCAGTCTCTTGTCGTTTCGGTTTTCTACTGGTTCAGACCAAGGGCGTCATCAACAAAAGAAAATGTGCTCAAAATTCTTAACGTCTTTCACCTATTAGGTTCAAAATACATCAGATTTCTTATTTATTTTGTGTTTTATGTGTTGCTAGAGTCCCACTCACTAGCTCGAGCGAACGCGATGCAAATTAAGAAACAGAATGGCCAGAAACGCTCTGCAGGGCTCCTTTAAGTCCAGACGCAGCCGATGCTACAAGAGCGAGCATGTGGTCCTGAACAGTGCTTGCACTGCATGAGCACGCATGCTTGGCAAGGACGCTGAAAGCCCGGAGCTCGTTCTTGTAGGTTCTGCTACGCTCACGCTTAAAGTGAAACGGAGCATTGTGTTGAGAACATCACATTTCACCAGAAAACTGAACTGTTTAACATGGTTTGCTAGTGACATCATCGCACTATATGCTAGTGGTCATTGAGAATTCTTTTAGAGCGCAGCTCTTAGGCGCCCGTTTCCGGCTTGAGCGGCGTCGCCGTCGCCATCGGCGTAACCGCGCGATGACGATGAGGATGACGTCATCCTCATCGTCATCGTCACTGATGACGTCACACGTGACGTCACTGATGACTTCGTCAGTGACGATGACGATGACGATGGCGTCATCATGATGACGCTAAAAAACCACTAAATTTAGCGGAAAAATTTCCCCGCTAAATATAGCGGACAAAAATTTCCCGCTACAGTTAGGGGAAAAAATTGCCCGCTAAATTCCCGCTAAATTTACACGCGATGCTCTCACCAAAGATGTGCATTTTCTGCGACTTGAGTTAAGCACACGTCGATCCACACACATGTTAGTAGTGGGGGACTTTCCACCTTCTCCCCTCAGTACCCTTCCCTCCTCAAGAGCTGCGCTTTAATTCGGCGTTACAGGGGATTGTAAACATATTTAATTTTTTGCTTAGAAAATCCAATCCGGTGGTGCAAAATGCACTCTGCATTAACTGCGCTTAGAGTACCGGCACTCCGGTCCCCGATATTGTTGTGGGCACCGCCATTTCGGTTCATATGCAGAGCAGACGCAACTGCCGATCGTCATGATTCAAAAGTGCGACTTCCTCAGCATTAGATTCGGTGTTAGGAAGCTTATGTAATATTGCTTTGCTCGGTCGCGAACGGTTTAAACATTTGTGGAGCGAGGACGGAAAAGCATTTCCTGTGATTTCAGATAAAGCTTCAGAAAACTGCGAACCATGATTTTAAGCCACAACATGGCCAAATGTCGTTACTCTGAAGCGTAGCTTATTTAGTGGCACGAGTGCGACCCATGTATTCAGAAACAAACATTATTCTTGCTTGATGCGGCGTCGCGATTAACGCGCGAATGTTTGACACCACGAAAACGGGCTTTCTGGCAGGACTGATTTTGCAAAAGAAATAGTTTTGCACACGCTGTGTGGTCTGTGCCGAAGATGTGCAGCAGAGTAAACTTTACACCACAGTATGTTTTTAGACCCCCCCCCCCCCCCGCTTTTCTTTTTACGATGCTCCTCCAGAGACTACTTTATAATTTTGAGGGACTCCCTCCTCCGCATGGGGATACCAATTCGACAATTATATTCGTGTCATTTGTTAACAGTAATTCCCCGTTTCTTTTCATTTACACCCAAAAAACTGTGAAGCTTAAACAAGATTGCGAGCATTTAAGCGGCTGCCAACGTTCGGCTGTCCCTCTGAGGCTACAAGAATCTTTCTTTTCAGGTACCCCTGCCGTACACTCGCAGTTCTGTTCATCGTCGGATTAATAAGCCATATTTAGCCCTTTCAATGCTTCTATTTTCGGGGACAACTTTCTGAGACAGTTCAGCAACAACGAAAACATGTTTGGGTGTCTCAATGATATATACATGTAAAATAGTTCGTGCAACAATTTTTGTATTTACAGTAAACACCGCTAAGAGCTGATCCCTGACGTTCATAACTTGCAAAATCACCCATTAAGTTTCCTCTCCTCTCAATGGCGGATGGCGAAAAAATAGAGGAAAGAAACAGTTGTTCCTCCTCAACTCGCTATTAGAACAAGCGGCCACGTGATCTGACGCTAATTATAGTATACCGTCAGCGTTCACCACAGTCATGCGATGCGGTTGGCAAAGAATGAAGCATAGGTTGAGCTTTAGACATTGTTAGAGTTCGGCTATTCTCATCTTTGATTGAACACGAGCCAACATGAATGTTTGGCGATGCTGATTGTCAAGAACCCGAGCACTCGACTCGGGCTCATGGCAATCTAGCACGTCATGGTGTCACGTGACTCGCGAGTAAAAGTCGTGATGGCATGTGACGTCACGCTGTCAACAACGCTAATACATCTAGTGACGTTCTCAATTTAAGTCTATTTGACGCGGTGAGTCACGCGGCTACGCCAAGGGGCCACGTGACTTGACATTATTTGACAGCATGTCTTGGTACCATGACGTCACGTGACCACGTGACACATGATTACTCAGTGCCAACACAAAAGCGCCACGAAAACCTATCTCATACATTGCAAATCGGTGTATGACAATTTCATCAATACATAGAAATACAGCTGCACCCTTTTACTTCTCAAATAATCATTTTGTAATAAAAGAAATAATAAAAAAAATTACCGTGAACTCGTTTTGAACCGGTTACCGTTATATTTTTTCCGGTTCAGTTCCGGTTCAGTTCCAAGATGGCGGCAAAGATTTTGGTTCGGTTCAGTTCCGGTTCGGCTAAAAATAACGGTTACGTTCCGGTTTTCGGTTCGGTTCGGTTCCGCACTCTGGCCACGACGCTTTCTCCGCGTGCGATGCAGGGAAGCTGCTTTCCAGGTAAAGTGCAGACGACGTTGCAGAGACTGCCACCGGCGGCCTTTCCAGCATCATCTGCAGCCCGTTCTTGGTGGCTTCTTGGCTGCGGCAGCAAAGTGCGGCGGTCCGAGACTTACCGTAGAATACCGCGCATCCGCCCATTCCACATTAAGCGCCCACACCAGGCACGTATCCAGGGGGAGGCCCATGGGGCCCGGGCCCCCCCCTCCCGAAATCTTCCATTTTGCTGGGACGTCCTCTCCCCCTCCCCCTTCTACAGCATTTTGTGATGGGCGGGCCCCCCGAAAGGAAATCCTGGCTATGTGCCTGGCCCACACCCAAATTAGTAAGATCTGAGGAAATATGCGCAGTACATTTATATGTAAAATTGATGACCGGGCAAGCACCCATCCCCTATTTTTTCGCGATTATCTCTAAATTTTTAGTGGGCGCTTGCCCGGTATGTTACGGTTGTAAACTTTCCGAATTTTTTTTTTTTTTTTAATTATCACAAAATTTGTTTGCGCTATATCATGGGAACCGCTCAATTTCCTTTGCTAAAAACAGACACAAATACATTGAAAAAGTTCAAACGAGAATGGGAAATCGTGATCGCTTTGCTGTAGCCGCTATTTCACTATAACCGACCTCGTTATAACCGGTCTCGACAGCAGTTAATTGGTAATTTTGTGTGTGGTTATAGTGTGATGTATGTGACGGTGAAACAAACAATTTTTGTTTAAGGTGGAGTTGATATGAGGAAGTGAAAAAGACAAGGTTACAGAATTCCTCGAAAACTTTATTTTTAAACTGCGTAAACTTGTACGCCACAAGAAATTGGGACTTCTAAATATCTGAAATTGGTTATATATTTAACAATGCGAACAAGTGTTCAGTATGATCATAGTATGAAACATTGGCAATCGCAGGCACAGATTTATTTTATAAAATATGTAGTCTATTTATATTTGTTTGTGTTGTATTTCCCCAAACTACATGACAATAATTAAGTTGAAGCGTAACTGATTGTGGTAACAATGATTTGAATTTGGTCAGCAACCTCACTGTTTGAGCCTTTCAAATCTTTGAAGCCTCAAAAGGAACCAGTCGCTACAAGATTTCAATGGAGCATCATCATACTGAAAGCGTTCCTCGGCCAATATAAGCGTCTCTGGCACTGTGCATGCAATAAACTTGTCACTCATGCTTGTCTCCCCAAATCTCTTACACTTATGTTGCTTTTCTTGCATATTTCAACAATGCAAAATAATTTTTCAATGCCTCCAAGCTCTGAGACTGCATGTGACCTACTAACAAACCATTCCTCTTATACTAATAAATGTAGTTTCTTGTTTTGGAAACCCCCGGCTTCGTGTTGTTCCTCCGGGATGGGCATGCAGTGAAGCAACGCTTCCACAATCTGAAAATAAGTGTGGATTGTATGAATGCTAAAAAAGCTATACATATAGTTACTCGTTTCACGGTTGAAATAGTGCCTATTGCCAAAACAATGCGGAAAATATATTCTCAATTTAGCGGTTCAAACCATTATTTGTGCTCACCGGAATTGAACCATAACTGGACTGAAAGCAGTGAAGCTGAACCCGAACCAAACCGATAAAAAATTTTATTCAACACTAAACACACATGAAAAAAATATTTGTTTTTGGTTTTTACAGTTATTGTAAATGCTTATGACACGCCATGACCTTGCACTGTCACTCATAATTTGAACAGAGCTCGCACTTCTGAGAACCCCCAACCAGCCCAGAACGACCTTGCTGGCCGTGCCCATCGAATTGATAAGAAAGCCTCAAAGAAAACAAAAGACACATACATTACCCTCCAGGCTATTTGTCACCTTCACACTGAAACCTAACTTTCCACAAAACTCTTGCACTGCTACACGACAAAGGGGAAAAAAAAGGCCAGAACCAAAAGAATTACAAATGCAAGCTTGGTACTTTCAGCAAGGTGCATGTATTGTGGAGCACAAATTGGTCTGCTTCTTTTGCAGGAGTGGTGGTGACGTCGGAATGCCGAGCCCTGATTGGCTCGGATGGAAGGATGGTGGGTAGACCTCAAAGCAAGCTGCCTTGAGGTCAGGGGCGGATCCAGAACACCGTTTTGGGGGGGGGGGGGGGGGGAATTTGAAGGATACTATTCTCCCATTCTTTCTTGTGTACCGTGTCAAAGTGCCCTCCGAGAAGGGGGAGGGAGGGGGTCGACCTTGTTTTCTTTGGGGGGGGGGGGGGGGGCGGGCCCGTCGCCGCCCTTGGATCCGCCCCTGCTTGAGGTCTACCCACTACCCTTCAATCGGAGCGAATTAGAGCTCCGCCTTCTGACGTCACCACAACCCCTGCAAAAGAAGCAGACGAATTTGCACTCCGCATTGACTTTAAATCTAACTTTTTCTCTTACAACTCTTTTGACATCATTCACCTCTTTGTGTACTTCTGTCTCCGACCGCTCTGCTGTGCATTGTTGGATTCCTGTATATGTGAATGTTTCTTTTATGCTCAGTTAGCTATCATTCTAACACCTGCAAGTTTGCCCCACATGCTTAAGCCCACACGCTAAACGTGCCTCATACATGACTCCTTCCTCACAGGGTATACCATTAGAACAACAAACAAAGCCATTTGTAAAGCACAAAAGCATTTACAAAAAAAAAAAAGAGGCACACGAGGATTTTGGTGGCATTACACATTTGCTATCCAAATGCAATGGACTCTACACAATAGTGAAGACACATGAGAACTTCCTTGTAAAGCTATTCGCACTCCAGCGAAATCGACGCCGCGTAGCGCGACAGTCAGAAGCTCAGAGAGGAGGTCGTTTCGACTCTGTCGTCTGCTATCGCTGCTTGGTTTTCAGTATAGGCAGCATAGAAACAAACATCGTTCCCAGTAATTATTTTTATGCTTCCGCCGTGTCATTCCTACGCAGTGATTAGGAAGAAGGTTTCTACCTTCGAAAATCACTGCTGCTTCATATGTAACACCGATTTTACGCTGCAATGCAAGACATTTATGGTAGTCCAGCGTGTTCGAACAATGAAAACGACCTCCACTCGTCCGCCATTTTGCCTGACCAGCGCGCCACCTATGGCTTCGCTGGAGTCGCGAATAGGTCCTAACTTGAAATCTACTGAAAACCGCATTTACACCAAAGTTCTATGCACAAGCTTTTACATTGTGAGAAAAATTACTTAAAAATATGGCAAGACTGCAAATCTTTTTTTTTTTCGATTTCTTTTTTCTTTTTTTTTTTCTTACCGTGTTCATTATACCGTCTTGTGCCTCCTAAATTCCCAATGAAATATTTTTTGTATGCAGCACGGCGGTATAATGGCAAGCTCAATGTAGCTAAAGCAAATGTGCGGCACTTTGCAACACAGTTGTGCGTGCGTGCACAGCTAGGACGACAGCATGTCATTTACTCTGGTGGTGAATGCAAAACCTTTTGGGAGTGTCTGCTCCGACGGCCGTCGCTCGAGCCAGGTCCACACGGAGACGGCTCCTTCGACACCGGAAGTAGTAGTGACGTCACTTCCGGTGTCAAAGTAGCTTGCCCTGTCTGGGCATGGCTCCTTCGACACCGGTAGTTGAGGGTGACATCAGGGGAGTGCAGCTGTACCTTCCACCGTGGTAAAGCGAAACTAGCGACACGGCGCTTTGCGGCAAAATGGCGAGAGGAGGTCTGGGGCTAGACAAATGCTGCCCAACACTCTCATGAGATGGCGCCACCTTAGTCTAACACCTCGCGTACCCTCCTCCTCCTCCTCCTCTCTCCCGCTATCTTCTCCCCCGATTATTTATTTTTTTTTTTTTCTGCACCGCGCGGCCGGACGTATGATGCTTTCGGTTTTCGGTACTGCGCGGGGAACAAAGCGCGGCCGCACCGGGAACCGAAAACGCCTCGGCGCGAGACTACGCTGCGCGCGGGCGATCCGAGTGTTGTCTGCACATGCAATCTCTTGAACGCATGAACATTAAGAACGATCTCTACCGAGAGGCAAAGAAAGAAATCCAGGTGATGGACTTAAATGCATTTTTTTATTTGATACTCCTGGGATAGGCCACACTCTCAAAATAAACTCTTTTACATCAAGGTTATCTACATAAATGTATGCAACAGCCCTAGGTGAGCGAGCATTAAATCGAAGGAAGTGGTGAAAAACGGAAAGATGGGAACGGTAAGTAACACAGAATGCAGAACTATTATTCCACAATGTTTTCCACTCAGATCTGCTCATTTTTCTTTGACTAGAGGGGAACGTTTCGTCCCACAATAAAAAAACAAGTGATGAGAACACGCAGAAAAAGAAAAAAAAATCGGTCTAGAAGGACAGAACTATGCATATATACATATCAATATATCCAAACTTCTGAAGTATCTATACAAACATGCGCACGCTGCCATGAAAAGCAGCGTAAGTCAATAAATGAAACTCGCAACGTGCATTATCTCTACTCAGTGTCTCAGAATAGCAGGAATGCGGTAACAATTCAAAATGCCTGATTGCGCAATTAGCGTAAGTTTATAGAAAACAGCTCTGTGCACTAGAGAGCATATTCAAAAGTTCCATGATATCCCTATATGATCACTATTTTAGAAATCATATACGCATTAAGACAATGCGCGTAAGTAAATATTTACAAGGGTTTACAAGCTATTTGCGATGATTCTCACGAAATTGAAACACGACGTCGAGTCTCCAGACCGCAAGTCAGATTATGATGTACATCGACTTTATTATGCCTGCGCAGACCTCCTAGGATATTGAACCTCTCAAATAGGCTATCCTATATCTTTTATATATTAATGCCTCGTCAGGTTGGCTCGGCCTCAACAACAAAATTTGACGAGGGCTACTACGGCTTGATCAAGTCAGCGTGTGACGAGTTTCTATAAGTTCTATCGCAAAGCAAAAGCTGAGTGGTTCATATAAATGTTTAGACAGCACGATGTCAATCTGCCTCCCGAATCTGGCTATGACTCGAGGTCGTGTCAGATCTCGAAAAATCAAGAAAAAAAAAAAGTTCGTAAAGTTTGTGATGCCTTCAACAGGTACTTGCGCACTGGGATTTTTGGATTTTTTTTTTAGGGTTATCTAATGTCGGTTGTCCGGGGTGAGTACTCTTTCCTCGGCCTGCCACCTTGTCTCTTTGGGGAGTTGCCATCGTGCCAGCCGTGGCCCTCGAGGGAGGCTGCAGCTCCCATTGGTGTCTCCTAGAGTGACATCTGTTCGAGAGAGGAAATGATTCAGAAATTGAATCCCGCATTAAGCTTCAACTCAAGCTGAACATGGTGCTACCAATCTCAAGAGTAAGCCTACTAGAGGCAGTAAACGGACGCTGAGCGTGCCCATATTGCTTTCATGTCTAAAAAAAACCGTCCAGTACAAGCTCAGTTACTCACCAAGGTGGGGCCTTCCACTTGCGCCTCCTCCTGCAAAGTGGCGGCAGTTGGCGGTGGCGAAGACGGGCGAGCTGAAAAAAATGGGACGAATGCGATCTTGTGAGATCACTAAACGGAATATGAGAGCTACTAATATCAAGAGTTGGCTAATATGGCTAGTAAGACGGACGCCGCGCTGCTCCATATTGCTTTCTATGTCTAGAAAAAAGCATCACGTACAAGCTCAGTCCCTCACCAAGGTGGGGCTCCACCTGCGCCTCCCCCTGCAAAGAGGCGGCAATTGAGCGATGGTGAGGGACGGGCGAGGAACTGAAAAAGTCCAATGGTTACTTATACTAAATTGATGCCAGCAGATATGAGCATATTGGTATAAAGAGAAGGCCGTTCCCTAGCTTGAGAGAATTATAGTGCAGAAACGTAATATGAAATATTATTTACCAGTAACTGGGGCTACGGCAGGTGAGTCCGGACTCCCCATAAGAATTCTGAATAATATAACCATAACAGATCAGCTTCTGAAACCAAATGTGGAAATAACCTAATATTGTACTGAGACAAGCTCACCTGGCGGAACAAGCTCTTGCAGTCTCAGGTCGGTTACTTGAACCAAAGGACATGCATTCAGCCGCAAACGTATCCTCCTGTGGCTCGCAAATGCTGTATTCCTGAAGGGTAGCGCTGCACAGCCGGCGCTCGTGCAGCTTGCTCATGGCCACAGCTTCGAACTCCGGTCGGTCTCGCAGAAGCGGGATCCATTTGACTGCTCTGTCGGGATGATTGCAAAGTATATATTTTTATGCTTTGCATTTCCGGACTCCAAAATTACAAAAACTCAGAGGCTTGGCCTGTCGTCTGTCGAAAACCGGAACTGTCTGTATTCCGAGTTCTCCGCTGGATTATTGCAACCATCATCGCAGAGCGGAAACCTTCCGTAAGAGTGAGCGGCACTGCCATAGCGACAAACTCGGTGTTCAAAGAGAAAAACAAACTCTCCCGCTAGCACGCACTCAAACTTTGCCGAGCGAAAGGCGCCGCGCGCACTGCGAGAGCGAGGCGCGCGATCGTTTAAAGAGCTACAGAAAAAGTAACAATCATGAATGGCCGAACACTTCTCACGTGTTTGTTTTCATGCACGGTTTTCTGTGAGGGCGTCGCCATCTTGAAATGCGGAACTCCCGGTACGCGTGGAAATGTCGCTTTGTACTCGCCACGGCGGTGAAAGTGTTTACATTTAATCATAATTCCTTTTTTGCTTCCCCTGTATTTTTTACATGTTATACGTTGTAATCTCTTGCTCTTTTTTTGGCCCACACACCGGATATGGGGACAGTGAGGCTAGGTACGAGGGTGCACAAAGAATAGGTCATTACTAGTATGGTAACCAACAGCACACATCCAACTTGAGCGCTCGAGAAATGTAGCGGCAAATACCCGCATAGAAGTCTGGGGCCTGTTGAATAGAGAGAGAACAGTAGTTCTCTTTGTATGGATGGACGTACGACAAGAGAAGCCTACGTAGTGGCGCCGCACTTTGGCCATCGAAGCTCGGGACCTGGCATTAACGCCTCGGTGACATCACTTCTGGTGTCGCAGCTATTGAGGAGTTTCAGCGACGGTGTCACCGCCCTGGCGGCCGGTCGCCGAAAGAGAAACAGGGGGATAGGTTTGCTGGGCGCTGGCTTTGTGTGAAGTGCGTTGGCCGCGAACGTAGGCTTATAAACTTCGGCAGCAAGAATATTACGCGGCTCTAGTGTTCCGGTACGTGCAACAGAGGTAACACGATTTCCTACGACTAGCTACGACCCCCGCCGCAGCGATGGAGGCGTCGAAGGAGCGCAACGCTGTGTACTACGCAGTCAGTCGCCGTCGCCCGACGCAGCTCGTTTGGCACTCGGGGCTTTCCGCCCCCGCTCCGGGTTCTTCGTTTGTACTTGGAACCGAGTGTTATTTCATGTGCTTGTGTGTGTGCACAGTGGCTCGATATGGGCCTCATAGAGCAGTTCCTCAGGCTCAACAGCAACTCTAAGTTGACGGCGGAGGGACTTGCAGCAACGCTTTCGGTTGGTGCGCGGGTGTTGCGGGTGTGACGACTCGTCGACTACACGGATAAATTTTAAGATTGCTGCTAGCGAGGTGGGCCATAGTCGCTTTATGTTGACACGATTTTAAGTGTAAGTACTCCGGGCAAAGGCGAATCTATCGCGTTTCTAATCCACCTTTGTTTTGTTGTTTTTATCACGCACGATTGACTACTTAACAAATGCTTCTGTACCGATCACGGAGTGAATGTCTTCGGCGTTACATTGCGTAACGTGCAATAAAAAGTCATGTTCGTTCAGCGAGAAAACCTCTTTTCGAGTGACCTTTTTTTATTGATAATTTCTCCCGTATCTAGGTGCTTTAATCAACACGATCGATTAGGTTTGCTTCCCTAGTTAAGACATTTTGCTGCCACATGTGGCACTAATGCTTGGCACGATGTATGCCACTGGTGGTATTGTGAATTGGTTTACTTCCAAAGCTAAAAGTGTAACAGGTGGGACCATTCAGTTTGCTAAAAATGTGCTGATATGGGAGTTTCGTTGCATAACGCGTTTTACGTCTAAGATTGATAAGAAGCATGCTCATGTGATGATGCATGTCTACAGCATAAGCTTTGCAGATCCAGAATGGGTGTGCTATATGCTACAGCCTCAAGGTTTTTAATGGACCAAATTGGTGATTACACGGCAATAAATATCGTGGTGGAAAACTGCCCATTGACTCGGTGAGTTTTGATCGTGACCATTGGCGTGCTGTTGACTAATTAGGTAATATAGCACACCTTTTCCTGACCATCTGGCTTCAAGGGACATCGCATCTAGATGTGCTTAAATATGTTTATTTCAAGGTTCAGTTGACCCCTCTGCATCATAACAGGAAGGCAGTCTCAAACCACAACAAACAGCAGTGAATATACAATGCATAATAACAGGCACCAATGTCCAGGCGTATAGTCCGTAAAAGCCAATTTGAGCCTAAATGTTTGTTTGTTTTGTTTAGATAGTTTGCATTTGATGTATAATCCGCTGGGCCTGATTTCCGCGCCCAGTGCATAGTCCGCCAAGCTGGTGCGTTGTGTCTTCATGCTTTTTTTCCTGGGTGGCATTTTCTTCAGAAGTTCTTCGGCGAACGCTGTTGAGCCTGAAGAACTGCTCATGAGGCCCATTTCCAGCCACTGAGCACACACACAAGCACAGAAAATAACACTCGGTGCCAAGTACAAACGAAGCACCTGGGCGGAAATCCGTGAATGCCAAACGAGCAGCGTCGGGTGACGGCGACTGACTGCGTTGCGCCCCTTCGACGCCTGCATCGCTGCGGTGGGTGGTCGTAGCTAGTCGTAGCGAGATGATCTTCAATTCAAGCAAGAAATCTTGCCATACCATACTCAAGATATGTGTGCAAGTGTTCGATGACGTGGGCTCTCTCATGCTGGTGCAGCTGTCATCAAGAAAGATACATATCAACAATGTTTGTGCGTTTGAGGCTGAAACTATAACGCATACTTTATCTAAACCTAAATTTATCGGTCTGTGGCTACAAACATTTTCGTTGACGTTGCTTAGATGATGTAGCCATTCAGGCCTCGCATTAAATGGTGTTGCGAACTCTTCGGTTGTGTACGAAAACCTATTTTTGCCCTAATAAAAGACATTTTTGAAAGGACACGTGTCTTCTGCTGATACATATCTTCCAATTTACAATGCACAGGCAAAAAGAAAATCAACTGTGTACATCTACCACTTAGCATAAGCACCTTTTGCCATTCATTCTTGAGCACACTCAAATATCAGCTTAGGTTGCTCTTGCTTTAAAAGCTTTGCCCTGTTTTGTAAAAATAAAAAAAGTTAAAGAAGCTTTACTTTTGTTCTCCTTCTGGCATTTAATGCAGACTTGTTTGTCAGCAGATATCACCGTGGCACATACAACTCGAACGACCGATGAGACTATTGCTATTACAATAAAGCTTTCCACAAGAGCCAAAAGGAGGCTTGTAGGGGTGCACAAGCACATCGAAATGAGACTGGCGCTTCCGGGGCTTGTTTACATTGTGCGTAAAAACAGGACGATCGGCGACCAGCTGATCGCAATACAACAGCAAGGATACCGATGTTTCGACACATAGAAAGCAGGATAAAGACCTCAATCGTCCCTTGTATGCTGTAGCTGTCATACTTTTTATCCAACCGCTTTTTAGCACAATTAATCAGAACAACCGAAGAGTTCGCAACACCGTTTAATGCGAGGCCTGAATGCTTACATCATCTAAGCAACGTCAACGAAAATGTTTGTAGCCACAAACCGATAAGTTTACGTTTAGATAAAGTACGCATCATAGTTTGAACGCGCGAACCTTGTTGATATGCACATTTCTTTGGACCCGCGTACGTACGTTCGGTTCAACTTCATGACAGCTGCACCAGCGTGAGAGCTCACGTCGAACACTTGCACACATATCTTGACTATGGCAAGATTTCTTGCCTTCGACTGGCTTGAACACTTCATTTGTTGCATCACGGTAGGTCTTGCTTGAAGCGATGATCGTCTCGCACACGGCAACAAACAGAGAAAAAAATTGGTTTGCTCTTTATGTTTATACAGCCTTGATGGGGAGATGCGCCTCAACGGGTAATCGGTCTCTTAGCTGTAGATGAGAAATTTAGCCAGTGCGGTACAACCGCTAACCTGGGGTTTTTAACGTGCATCACGCAGTAGTGATCACACGAACGCGTGCCGGTACGAAACTCATCCAGATCGAAACGGGCGGGGGCGGTGGGGATTCGAACCCAGGAGGTTCCCAGCGCAAGCTTTCGCTCCACGCTCCGAGCTGAGACGTTAGCCCACTCGGCCACTTCCTCCCCTTAACAGTGCAGAAAAAAAAAAAAATTGGTTTGCTCTTTATGTTTATACAGCCTTGATGGGGAGATGCGCCTCAACGGGTAATCGGTCTCTTAGCTGTAGATGAGAAATTTAGCCAGTGCGGTACAGCCGCTAACCTGGGGTTTTTAACGTGCATCACGCAGTAGTGATCACACGAACGCGTGCCGGTACGAAACTCATCCAGATCGAGACGGGCGGGGGCGGCGGGGATCGAACCCAGGAGGTTCCCAGCGCAAGCTTTCGCTCCACGCTCCGAGCTGAGACGCGTTAGCCCACTCGGCCACTTCCTCCCCTTAACAGAGAACGACACGCTTTACCGGTCTACGGGCGTCGCAAATCTATCCCCCTCTTTTCCGCCATGTTGGATCGATCGGAGCGCCCCCTATATGCCCCCGTTTCAGCTTGGGCAACCGGGTCCAGACGCAGCCGATGC